>PITA01008493.1:0-83958 GCA_004023965.1 Spilogale gracilis | reverse complement strand
CGACACTAAAAGACAGACTTCTACCTCACTGACCATTTGTACTACAAAATATGCTGAGAAATGTAGTTTTCAAGATGGACCTATTACCTAATCTATAAAATAGGAGATTTCCTATGAAGGAAAATGGAGAGGGTAGTAATGTATAGGCAAATATCAATCTGTATACCTTCTCTTTAAGCTGGTTTTCTCACAGTTCCTCATCCAAAAGAGGTCATCCAGATCCAGGACTGCCTTCTGCACCATCCTACCTAACTGTCCAAATCAAATCCCCCATCCAAGGTCCCAGGCATGCATCTTTTCTCCATGAAGCCTCTCCAAACCCCACCCCAACCCAGTGACCTCTCCTCTTATTGAGAAGTTACTCTGTTGGTTACCATTTTTTATCTATTGGTCCTACACCACCAGTAAGGATATAATCACCTATAGGGCAGATAGCAGATTATCATCACCCTCAAATCAACAGCAAGGGCTAGGCACAATTTCAGGTGTTGCCTGAACCATGTGCTAGATAAATCCATTTATGAAGTATTTCTAACTCATTCTTATAAATAGAGTTTGGGGGTGCCTGGGTGGCTCAGTGGGTTAAAGCCTCTGCCTTCAGCTCAGGTCATGATTTCAGGGTCCTGGGATCAAGGCCCACATCGGGCTCTCTGCTCAGCAGGGAGCCTCTTTCCTCCGCTCTCTCTGCCTGCCTCTCTGCCTGCTTGTGATCTCTCTATCTGTTAAATAAATAAAATCTTTAAAAATAAATAAAAATAAATAGAGTTTGGATTACTTTCCACTTTCATGCACTCAAATGACATTTTCCTTGTCTTCATGGAGTTGCATAAGTCTTCCTATTGCTTATTCCCATTCATTTGGCATTTCTTCTCACCAAGGGACTCTGTAATACATAGCCTGGAGCTAACATCCAAGCAGATGTCCTAATCAGATATAGATTTCTATACTACCTTCAGGCGGGAGATGGGGAGGCTCTCATCTTGTGCTAAACACCCCCAGCTTCCTACCCCATATCTCATCGTTTCCCCAGTAACAGAACTCTGACTTAAGCTAGAGGAAGGGATGAAAGGCAATGATGTTTCCAGCTAAAAGAAAACAAACAAACAAACAAGAACCAACTTCCTTCTCACCCGTTTGCAGCCACAGTTGGCCATGCGACAGAGCGAATGAAGTCATACAGATAGGTGGCCAGGTGACACACCTCCAACCAATGAAATGCAAATAGGAATCTTCACAGCCTCTGTGAAAGCATTTTTCACTTATCTGGCACTCACATTTTGCCTTCCACCCATCCCCTCCTCTATGACAAGAACACAGACAAATATAGGTGGTGGCACAACCATCTTGAAACCACAAAATCAGCATAAAGACAAAAACCACATGATAAAAATGACTAAATGAAGAAGCCATTGGCCCCTGCTGGCACAGAGGAGATGCAGCCCTGGACTAATAGAGAGTAACCCCCTCACAAAGCTTAGCTACTCTACTCAGGTCCCTGTAACCTTCAGCAGAAAGCAACCCTAACCAGGACCCACAGGGAGAAGTCCCAGCAGCTAACCGTGCTACTTCAGCAGGTGCTTCCTTTGGGGCTTGGGCACTCTCCCAGCACAGCGTTTTATATACAAACTTCACGGAGCTCCACTCCTATAATTGGAATTTGTGGTTGCATCGGGCACCCTGCTGCTGCCGCCGCCATGTTGTCCTCAGACACTGTGATTCCTATTCCCTTCAATTTGGCATAATGTACAATAAGTTTTCATCATTAATGGTGCCCCAAATGTCAACAACTTATGTGTTTTCATAAAATCATCAAATAAATGCAGGAGAACAGTAAAGTATGCACCATTCAGAAGGCAACAAAGGGAAAGCTACTGAAAATGAGATGCCATCCCAATTACTTCCTATTTATCAAGCCTCACGCTTTTTACCTCGATGTGATGGACTTTTGGAATGGTTCCCTTTCATCACATGATGCCTAACCCAATTCTAATATGCTCAGAATACAGCATAAATCTTTTGGCCTCACTCAATTATGAGAAAATTCTTTTTCTGAATCACTTAAAGTATATGCTGACAAGACAAGAGTTGGCCCTTCAACTTTCAGAAAAATTCAACTCTTCCTTAAGCAGCTTCCTGATGAGTCCTCATGGGGTGACCAATCTGTGGTCCTCATCTGCCGGGACTCGGGGCTTGGCAAAATGCAGAAATGTACTGTTACAACCAGGAAGTTCCTAGAGATGGGGTAGTCACCCTGCCATCACCAGCCTATCCACAAAAACAAAGAGCAAACAAAAAGGGCCACTGTTCCCCCAAATTACAACTCATCCCTTGGACCTGGGCTCAGTGTCTCTGGTAGTCATTTAGTGGACATTTTTAATAACTCTAGGTGTCTTTTTGTTTTCCACTCCTGTTGCAGGCATTAGTATAAAGTGTGTACACTTTAGAAAATCTTAGAACAAAAAAAATTTAACAGTTTGTTTTGTGGTCAACCTCCAGCTTCAGGGATACCTGAGGATTTGACTCATCATCAACATTACCTCAAGGACTACTAACTATACTACTACTAACTAACCAGGAGAGGAAAGTGCACCATTCCAAGCACCTGTACCACATTACTGAGACTTTATTGGAAATGGAGGAACTGGTATTGATGAGATACAGTTGCAGCAGAGAAGGGGCATTAGTCACACAGCCCTAAGGGTCCCTGAGTCTGGAGAACAGATGCTGGGATGGAGACCTGCATGATGGAAGTTTCTGGAAGAGGGCTCCCAGGATCTATACCTTTGAGGAAGTGAAGGCATGGGAATTAGGTAGAAGGAGAAATGAATTTCTTTCCAAAAGAGGCCTCAGCTGATCTCCTGCAAAAGAAGGGATGGTTCTCTAGAGATACCCCATGTTGGAGCCCATGTTGGAGCAAGCCCTGAATGAGACTCAGCTATAAGTCATCAGCAGCTAACATCCCTGGGGAGATGGCAAGGAAAAGGGCCCCAGTTCTGAAGTGGGGGATCTGAACAGAGTGCCTCAGAATGCACCACAGAAAATATATGACTAGCTATATATCAAGTGGAAGGGACCCCAAAGCTTATGGCTGTTTGTAGCTGAGACGGTCCCTACTCTCCCGGCCCTGTCTCTTGTGACCATACACATTATGCTGTGTTGTTGCCTGTCTGTTGTGCTTGTAATGACAGCTGGTGCTTGTAAGTGTGAATATCAGTCTGAACCCAAGCCATTGCTGCCGCACCACCGGGATATGAGAGAACTCCACTTGTGCTCCTGTTTCAGGCCCCAGGGAGTCAGTGCAGGCCGGCAGAGCAAAACGTACAACCTGAGGCAGGCTCTCTGAGGAGGTTATAATGAGAAGTCATATATGCAAAAATGCCCCCAAACGCCTTAGGTATCAGAAAACATTGGCCATACGAGAAGAGTTTGGTAAATTTGACCTCAGAACGTCTTTTTTCTTTTTTTAAGATTTTATTTATTTATTTGACAGAGAGAGAGATGACAAGTAGGCAGAGAGGCAGGCAGAGAGAGGAGGAAGCAGGTTCCCTGCTGAGCAGAGAGCTTAACGCGGGCCTCAATTCCAGGACCCTGAGATCATGATCTGAGCCAAAGACAGAGGCTTTAACCCACTGAGTCACCCAGGCGCCCGACCTCAGAACTTATGTTTATCAAAAGACATTACCAGGGCGCCTGGGTGGCTCACCTTCGGCTCAGGTCATGATCCTGGAGACCCGAGATCAAGTCCCACATCGGGCTCCCTGCTCGGCGGGAAGCCTGCTTCTCCCTCTCACTCCCCCTACTTGTGTTCCCTCTCTGGCTGTGTTTCTCTCTGTCAAATAAATAAAATTTAAAAAAAAAGAAAAGAAAAGAAAGAAAGAAAGAAAAAAAAGACATTACCAAGAGGGTACCTGGTTGGCTCAGTCATTAAGCATCTGCCTTTGGCTCAGGTCATGGTCCCAAAGTCCTGGGATTGAGCTCCACATAGGGCTCCCTGCTTGGCAGGAAGCCTGCTTCTCCCTCTCCCACTCCCCCTGCTTGTGTTCCTGCTCTCACTCTCTCTCTCTCTGTGTCAAATAAATAAATAAAATCTTTAAAAAAAAAAAGACATTACTAAGAGAGCAAAAAGGCAAGCTACGGACCAGGAAGTAGTATGTGCCATTCAAGTGTCAGACTAAGAAATCATATCCAAAATACATAAAAAACTTGTATAAGCTATAGGGGAACAGGTGTTAAATATTGGCTTTAAATGGCAGAACACTTGATCAGTACTTTACCAAAGGCAAATATCTAAATGCTCAACAAGCCTATGCAATGTTGCTCAACATTATGAGTCATGAAAAAAAAATGCACATGGAAACTATGATGAGACATCACCCGGCACCTCCCAGAAGGGCTAAAAATTAGCCAGTCAGTTCCAAGTGCTGACAAGGATGCATTCTCATGTGCTGAGTGGAGCACTTGTACACTGGTACCACCACTTTCAAAAACTGTTGGCCTGTGCCGACTAAAGCCAATCTCCCCCCATCCTCTGGTGCAGTGATTCCACTCCTGAGTATACACCCATCACAATGTCTGTAACAGTGCTAGTCACAATAACCAGAAACTAGAACCAAGTGTCTTTCAGCAGTAGAATGGATAAATTCTAGTATGTACACACAGTGGAACACTACAGAGTAAAATCAAAGCAACTGTAGGTATCAGTAAGAAACAGAGAGAGCTCTCATAGATGCTCTGTTGAGCAGAAGAATCCTGACACAAAGACATACATGTTGTACGACTGAATTTATATGAAGTTCAAAACCAGGCACAGCTGTTCTACGATGATAGAGCAGAACCCTTTTTGACCTCTGGGGAAGGGTAAGACATGGACTGGCAGGAGCCCAGCTGACTCTCCTGGGGGCCCTGAAAGGCTTTATACCTGATCCTCGTGGCTGTTTTTATGGGTATATACACGTGTAAAAAGTCATCAAAGTGTATACTTAAAATTTGGGCCCTTGGGGTACCTGGGTGGCTTAGCTGTTAGGCGTCTAACTTTGGCTCAGGTCATGATCCCAGGGTCCTGGGATTGAGCCCCTCATCGGGCTCCCTGCTTGGCAGAAAGCCTGCTTCTCCCTCTCCCACTCCCCCTGCTTGTGTTCCTACTATCGCTGTGTCTCTCTGTGTCAAATAAAGAAAATTTTTAAAAAATTGGGGCCCTTTAATGTACGACCTTATACCTCAAAATTGAATTACTTTTATTAATAAGGGGGGTGGTTAAAAAAGGAAGAAGAAGAGAGTAAAAGGAAGAAGAGACGAAAGAGGAAAACCACCAGCTATAAGATCATTAGGTAGAGAAAACAGAAAACATCAAGTTCCTGAAGCAAGAGCAAGCTTGCCATAAATGGCAACAGGAAGACCAGGATGCAATGAGCAAGGAAACAAATGGTACCTAATGAAACTGGGAAAGGAGACAGGGCTGCTCAAATAGTGCCTTATGGTTATGGAAGTCTGGAGTTTAATCTAAGGATGTGGGAAATAACTGGCTGATTTTAAAGCACTGAGGAGTAGGTTAGCACATTACCTCGTCAATGGGACTCTTCTAGAATCACTTTGGCTGCTGGGGGAAAAGGGACAACAGTATATGCAAGTGGGGAGACCATTCATGAGACTATTGGATTTTAAAAGAATGCTGGAAAGGCTGTTAGAGGCAGACATTCTAGCAACAATCAGATGAAGATAATCATCTTTCCCCACTTCTGACACCTTCTCAGCACTACACACCCTGCCTTATGAAGGGAGCCCTTCAGTAAGCCCCCTTGATGTCAGACTACTGGTTGTCTCAGCAGAGAAGAGAGCTGGAGGGGAATGAGAAAGGTGTTTATTCCCTGACCCCCTCCCTGATTTATTGCTAAAGTTGACTGAAGAGAAGGGTTCCTGTCAGGCAACCCTTTCCACCAGAAACACAATCTGCATTCTGGAAACTGTGCACTTTCTCATCCCCTCGGAGATGCCTACACCTTTGTAAGGATTCCTTTTACCATATTCTCCCCAACTACTGTATTTGAGTGTGCTGTCTCCTGATGAGTATGAATTTCATACAATATTAAAACATAGACCATTGTTGGATACTTCAGGATGACCCAGAGGTCAAGACAAGGATAACATGTACCTCACATGCCCCTAATAAAGCAGGAAAATATGTTTATACACTTCAAAGACCTCTTATACATCTTCTCATTAGTACTTCTACATTAGTACTATAACAACTAGCCATTTGTAATTTTTGTACCCATTTTTTTTTAAGATTTTACTTTTATTTATTTGACAGAGAGAACCACAGCTAGAGAGGGAACACAAGCAGGGGAGTGAGAGAGGGAGAAGCAGGCTTCCCGCCAAGCAGGCAGCCCGATGCGGGGCTCGATCCTGGATCTCCAGGATCATGACCTGAGCCAAAGGCAGTCACTCAACCAAAAGAGCCACCCAGGCATCCCTGTACCCATCTTCTTTTTTGAATTCTAAGCTTCAGGGACATATTCTATGGAAATGGTGCATGAAGGGGTCTGTCATATTGCCTGCTATGTGTTCAAGACTTAGAACAATACCTAACATAGAACTTAATAAGTAAATGTTGTTGAAGGATAAACCTGAAGGAGGAAGAATAAGAGGATGGAGAGAAGACAAAGAGTGTGGAATTTAAAATTGGAAGACAAGGATGGGGACGCAGCTCCCCCAATTACCATTAACTGAGTGCTCATATACATCTAACTTCTCAAGGCATCCGTGTCTGTATGTATATAAAATTAAGATAAGAACTCCTTCCCTACCTAATATTTGTGAAGAGCAAATGAAATAATACTTAGAAAAGTAAATGAAGGCATAAATGAAGCAGGCATTAAATATAAGATGTTATTATAATAAAAGCATCAGTAAGATGGGGCAGAACCTGGATTTTATGTAGCACATATCAGCTGTTGCAGGGTATGGAGAGATATTACGATTTCTACAATTTGCATTTAAGAATAATTCAGCTCAAGTGGCTGCAAACTTTGAACTCTGGTACCTTGCATCTAGGTATTAAGGAATTCAGACAGCCATGTACAAAGCACAACAAGGTAACATGGGCCTTATTCTCCTTGGTTCCTGAAGCAGTAAAGTGAAGCCAAAGGCCAAGGGATGCAATTAGTTCAGACACCTTCCAGAGCAGAGCACACAGTGGGTGCTCTTCAGCTCTACCTCGACCATCACACCACTGCTGGAGGGCCGCGTAACCAGGGTTCGGACTGGAGAAAGCAGAGATGCATCGAGTTAGCAAAAACTGAGGTCTGCGGCAGCAGCTCTTTCTGCCCATGGGTCCCGTCCCTGTGCTTTAATAAAATCACCTTTTTGAACCAAAACAAAACAAAAAACAGAGGACCTCTCCAATAGAAGAGTTTGATCTCTTCTGGGAAACACTGAAACTAAGAGTGTATCTTGATGTTGCACCTGACCATTCATACCTAGATAGGAGCAAGTTCTTTCAATTTTATTACATAAGCTTTTATTTATTCTTAATGATTTTATTTATTTATTAGAGAGTGAGAGAGTGTGAGAGGGAGAGAATAAGAGCAGGGTGAGAGAAGAGGGAGAAGGAGACTCCCCACTGAACAAGGAGCCCAGTGTGGAGCTTGATCCCAGGAGCCTGGGATCATGAGCTGAGCTGAAGGCAGACGCTGAACTGACTGAGCCACCCAGGCGCCACTTACATAAGCTTTTAAATATGAATCACATATCTGTGTCAGTCAGGGTTTCCAAAGAAGCACAAACGTGAATAGATGTCTATATATGAAATGTTTCCATGTGTGTCTATACATATATACACACACATACAGAAACACATACACACAATTATGGGAACTGGCAGGTCCAAAGTGTGTAGGGTGGGCGGGCAGGCTGGGTACCAGGGAAGAGCAAGGTCACAGTCTGGGCTCTGTAGCCATGTCCCATGCTGCACGGTACCTTTACTGACCCTATCTGTTCTTGCTGGGACATTCTTTTTTTCCATTTGTCAAAATTCTGTTTACTCTTCAAGATCCTCAAATATAATTCTTTTGTTTAAGATTTATTTATTTGTCAGAGAGAGAGAGAGTGAGAGTGCACAAGCATGGGGAGCAGGAGGCAGAGGGAGAAGCAGGTTCCCTGCTGAGCAAAGAGCCCAATGTGGGGCTCGATCCCAGGACCCTGGGATCACGACCTGAGCCAAAGGCAGACACCTAAGTGACTGAGCCACCCAGATATTCCTCAAATGTAATTTTTTAAGTGATCTTTTTCCTAACACCACATCGATTCTCCTCATTCCATTTTCCTAATCAGGAATTAATCACTCTCACCTTTGGACCCTCAGGCATTGTACATAATCCTGTGCTGAGAGGTCTAAACATGGTCTGACATACTTTCTAGTTTGATGGGTAGATGTCTCTCTTGCCCTCCCTTCTCTAAGCTCTCTGAGAATAGGACCTGAGATTTCCCCTCTCTCTCTTTTTTTAAAAATATTCCCTGTAGAGAACATGATATCTGGTATAGAATAAATACACTTATTTGGCATTTATTATGTGCATTTATCTGTCATGCAATAGACACCTTTATCTAGGGCCAACTTGGAGCTAGGTACAATATTAATTATACATGCAATATCTCCAATCCTTATAGAAGCCTGAGAGTTCAATCTTATCCCCATTCTACAAATGAAGAAAGTGAGGCCCGGAGAGGTTTAACTGATTTGCCTAAGACAACAGAGTAGCCTAAGTTTGGGCCCCAATCTGTCTGATCCACCACAGGCCTCCAGCAACCGGATGCCTTATTATGGCAAGCACAATGTGTCTAAACAAAAGAGAGTAAACTTCTAGGAAGGGCCTTTGCTATTTATTACTTTACTATCTTGGGGAATGAAAATAATCATTCTCCCTCCTTTCCCATAGCAAGCCCAAACACATGGATACAATTTTGTCTTAAAAATCACGTTAAAAGCAAAAATACTGCATTTTTCTCATTTTGTATTATTGAATAGGAAATGTTTTATGGATTAATGAAGTTGAGGGATGAGTCGCTAGTAAATCTAGCCATAAAAGGAGACATTCTAGATCATAAAGTATATTTTATATATCTTGACAGCTGTAGTTTAATTTTAAGTATTTATGATACCATTTCATAGTAAATATGTCTAATTCATGGAAGCTAGGTAATATGAGATCCAACTTTGGAAATTTGCTCAAGTTTTTGCCATTAAAGCTACATGTAAATGGATTTGTGTGCTAAGAATTATGGGTTTTATGTAGAAATGACATGAAAATTATCCATATTCTACTCTACTATAAAAGCACTACTTCCACGACTCATACCATTACCATTACCAAAACTACACTTGATTTTCTGGGAGTAAATCAACTAACATATCCTCTATTACACATCATTTTAAATGAATATGAAAAATGTCACAATGGGAGTCATTATATTAAAAAAATGTTACCATTTAAGGTTCTTTTTTAAAAAAAATAACTACGTGGTATAGATTTTGTAACTTGAAGAATGACATTCTTATATCAACAGTGTTTTCACTTTGAAAGGAAATAGTTGATTCTCATAGAAAAACTCTTTTTGATATTGCATATCTTCTTTATGTTTTGGGCTAGGGAGAAAGCAATGGGGTTTTAAGTGATTTAAATCTTAATAGAGACCACATCTATGATTCGTCCACCAGCTGTGAGGGGCCTTGCTCTCTGGGTCCAATGGACTGTGACATATTTACAAAAGAAAGCAGGGAACGTAACCTTTGGCTTCCATGAAAATCCTCACCTGAAAGATTTGGCTGTGATTTAGGGAGACTCAGTGAAGAGTCGTCATGGGGGTTTCTGACCGTGCTCATATTTATGAGCAGTTGTTAGTCATACTGACCCACTGTGATGCTCCATGTTACTAATAATTCATATCTTGGATACCAAAGAGGAGAGCCCCAGAGCATGGAAGAACCATATTTTGAAAACAGAGCAAAAATTACAATAAGAGAAGTTTTCTGGTTTTTTTTTTAATATTTTATTTATTTATTTGACAGAGAGAAACTGCACGAGAGGAAGGAACAGGCTTCCTCCCAAGGAGAGAGCCTGATGAAGGGCTTGATCCTGGGTCTCCGGGATGATGACCTGAGCTAAAGGCAGTTGCTTAACCAACTGAGCCACCCAGGTGCCCCACAATAAGAGAAGTTTTGAGATCGCGTTTCTACCCTGCTAAGGAGTAGAAGGACAAGAAAAGGAATACTCAAACAAGATCTCTGGCATTCTCTGCTCACATCCTTTTACCTAAGAGCTTTTCTGTGGTAAATTGCTTTGGAATTCCTAACCAAAGTCTCTCCATCAAGACATTAGGAGAACACCCAGAAGCTTTTCCTAGTTTTTCATCAGTGACTCACCCTACAGGCAAATTTCACATCTTGGTCCCAGGGATGAAAAGAGTGGGGATTTTTTGCCATCTGGAAAAGGCCCTGTTGGAGACACTAGATTAAACTGTCCCCTCATGGGACCCTAACAGGATAGCACCTAGAGGGAATGGGCAGACTGTAACTATGTGTACTAGAATTGACATGTCCTGTCCTATCAAAAAGCAGACCCATCATATTCTCAACAGATAATGTCTCCAATTAAAAGAAAAATCCACTATAGCATGTTTCTAGACCAGAAGAACCCTTTGAGCTAGGCTTCCCATTCTCAAGGGGCTTTCCAATTTAGACTTTGGAAGCCATCTTCAAAAGAGGCTTTCACATAGTCAGTTATGGAGATACACTGACAAGACTGTAAAGGGAGAAAGAGCATCACACATCTTTAATTTTTTGCCCACTGGCTCAACTACACCAGCCAACATTCGTGAGGAGTGAATTGATATATGACATGAGTCCCATGATTATCTATTGTGTTTAAATATTTGTTTTTAATTTTAAAACTTAGAAAACAAACTATTTTAACATCTTAATTTTTAACATACTAGAAACCTTAAGAGGTGAGAGCTGAGAGATCAAGAAAAACCAAGAATGGGAAAGAAAGGGAGAAAAGGAGCTACCTGCATGTTCACTCATCTTGCTACCATGCACAGCATAGAATGTCTTTTCCTGTGTTGGTGGTCCAAACCTTATCTACCCCTTCATATGGTTCCATCTGTCTGAGATACAATTGAATTCTATTTAGAATTCCCACAGCACATCAGCATTCTTTATATTAGCATGTAGCTGTTTGATCTTTCAATCTCTTCAAAGAGACTTTGACTTCCACGTTCATTCTCTTCTTGCCTGAGCAAAGTCTTACTCATGCTTCAAGATTCAGCCCAGGAACCACTTCCTCCAGTAAGTCTTCCAAAACCCACTTCCTTTTGACCCCCTCCCCATTCATTGTCTGCCTATGTGCTCCTTTAGGGTCCTTGGCACCCCTCTATCTCTGCCCTTGTCACAGCAGAAAGATGATGTCTTCATGTCAGTTCCACTAGGTTGTGACCCACTCTGAGTCAGGGATTCTTAGGCATCTTTCTCTTCCCAGCAGCTAGCACAGTGCATGGTGCAGAGCTGGAACTCAATAAATGTTTGTTGAACTTCATGAACTATTTTGAATTATTTATTCTAATTTAAGTTTTATCTCCCTTGTCGGACTCTCTGCTCCACAAGGGTGGGTAAGATGTAGATCTGATCACATGAATATCTCTAACACTTGGTGCATAATGGGACATAATACATATTTGTTGAATGAGTGAATGAATGTGCCCTGACCTTAGCCTCTCACTATAATTTCAAGTTACAGCAGAAAAGGGAACATAAAAATTCCATCTGTGAAAGTATTTTTCTTATTTACAACCGTTATTTTCTTATTTCTAAAATCATTGTCAAGAGGATACCATAGATCTACTTTCTTTGGTTTTTGCCAGAAGAGATCACCTGCTTTGGCTTAGAAGAAAAATATACCTGTGACTAAGGTTGGTGCAAAAATTCGAGAGCTTTCCAGATGTTTTCCACAAACCCCTGATGTTTAACTTTCCAGAGAAACTCATCAATGAGACATAACCCAGGTAGAATAGGAGACTTTGCCAGTGTTCATTTACATAGTCTCTCAACAAACATTTACTGAGCATCTTCTCTAGGTCACTAGTTGCCAGGGAAACAATGATGGGTAACAGACAAACCCTTTCCCTCCAAGACTTCAAAGCCTAGTAGGAAATGAAGAGCAATTAAATTAACAACTCCGAGTCTATAAGGTCAGTGCTGTGTTAGCAGCAAACACAGGGTATGAATGAAGCAATGACAAGAGTTCATTTACTCTAGAAACTTGTCTTTACTTCTGTATAGGCAGGGCCACAGATGAGGCTGTGGGCACCAAGGGCTGTGTGAGGCTGACAATTACCTTGACTGGGAGGCTGATGCCACTCAGATGACCCTGGGGCAGAAGTGAGAAGATTGCACAGAGTCATCTACCTAGGGATCTTTCTTTCCCATCCACTGAGTGCAGACTAGAGCCTCTCAAACTTTCTTGTACACTTGCACCCTCTGGAAATCCTACTAAAAATGCAGATTATTTTTCAGTGGGATTAGGGAAAAGGTTGAGATTCTGCCTTTCTTCTAAGTTCCCCCAGTGGTGCCAACGCTGCTGGCTGTGGATCATACTTTGAGTAGCAAGAATACAGAAGAAAGAGGTTTTCAAAGGCTAGTGACCTGGATAGAAAACCCCACCTGTAGCAATTAACTACCTGCATGGCTGTTGGTGAATTACTGTGATTCCTGATCCTCAGCTTCTGCATTTGTAAAGGGAGAGAGAGAGAGAGAGAGAGAGAGAGAGAATCAAGTCCACATCATAAAATTGCTATGAGGATTAAATGAGAGCATTTGAAATAGGTACTCAATAATTACTAGCTATTTCTTGGAGGATTTTCACTCTTTCCTCACATTTATATGGAGATGATCAGAAAAAAAAATTCTAACTCGTCCATGCCCCAATTCAATTCTACTTACTTTTGATCAGTATTCTCAATTTCTCCCCACATGGGCCCACTGTTTGTTTAGGATTTCTTTTTTAGTCCCAACACCTCTCAATTTAATATCAGATGCTATACATGAACTAGTTGGCTTGTTTATCTGGGTTATTAATGAAGCTGTTAAGTGAGACTGGAGGGGAAGCCAGAGCCCCCTGCTCTCTGCCTCCCCATAAATCACCACCCTGAGCTGGGAGGGTTTCTGCCACTTGTCAGTTCCTATCATCCCCCACATCTCAATGACTTGGAATGAATTTCATGATTAAAGTTTCATGAGATGCCACATCAAACACTCTCTAAACCTCAAGATCTAACACTTCAATAGCACTTGCTTTTGTCTTCTCCTCCTCCAGTTTTATCACAGAAAAGACACACAGGTGCACCTTGCAGTATGGGTTTTTTTCCTTTAGACACTCCCACTGCAGATTCCTCATAAAGCTGTTATCTCCTCAGTGCTAAGCAACTGGCTTTCAGCCTCAGCTCCCCACCTGACAGGTGACCAGCTGGCTCTGCACATAATATATGCTTTTTACCTCGGTCATAAATCTGGTGGCTGAATGCCTGACAGCCTGCCCATGGCTCCAGTCACTTGCACACATATGCTGCTGGACCCAGGAGGGCTTTTCTCCATCCTCCTCCCATGCATGCCCAGTCATCAACCTCCTCTGCATATAACCATGTGCTCCCAGACCCATCAGAACAACTTTGCTAGGATTCTGACTGGCTTGAGGGTTCATATGTTATGCGGCAGAGAAACAGGCCTATTTTCTTTTGAAAATAAAAACAAAGGATTCCTTGCCTAGAATGGGCAAGGCTTTCCACCACTCTTGTATATCTGCATGTTAATATAATTAAATGACTCTTCCTTGGGGCTCCTGAACAATTCAGTATTAAGCGAGCTAACAGCCATAACCTCAAACTCTTGAAACACTGAAGGAACCCTCCAAAAAAGAAAGATCAGAGAAATGTCAGAATCCACTTCAAGAATGTTCCACATTGGTATATTCTTGGCTCATTTTTCTAAAGAAAGCTCATTGTACTCCCCATGAGGGAGAAATTAATATAAAGGTAGGTCACTAGATTTGCAAGTTTGCTCTAGCCTTCCTGAAAAAGAGATATGTGGTATGCAGAAAGAACGTAGGGTCTGCAGAACTGGGGAAAGAATGCCCTTTAAAAGCTTGCAGAGAAAGGGCTATTGGCCAGCAGACTCATTGGGGATCCAGGAATTCCAAGGCCAAAAATGCATCCTATCTTTGGTCCAAACTTTGTTTTTTCCCTATTCCTATTCTTAAATCATAAATGAAGAACAAAATTATACATTTACTACAATTTCACTATTTCAAATGGAATGCATTTGGCTATGCCCTTTGCGTTCTCACATGCATTCTCTCTCTGTCTCTCTCTCTCTCTGTCTCTCTCTCTCTCTCTCTCACACACACACACACACACACACACACACACACCCCTCTGCCATTTCACCATCATCTGTAACTTCATTGTCCTGTATGGTAGACAATAGACACAGGTAGCTCTTTATTTTAAATTTAATTTATTAAAATTAAAGAAAACTTAAAATTCAGTTCTTTGTGTCTAGTTGCTACTACACTTAGCAGTGCCTATAGAGAACATTTCCATCATTGTACAAAGTTTTATTGGACAGTGTTGACCTGTACAATACATATCATAAGATAAACATTCAGGAAATATGTGTTAACTAATTGGGTAAGTAAATGAATGAACATGTACTATGGTTTTTCCAAATATATATATTTTTTCTTGTCTTTCACCAACTTCTCTAAAAATTGCTTATTTATTTAGACATAAATGAAGTTGAATTCCCTACCTCATACCACATACTTATAGAGCTATCCTATTTGGCATAAATTTCAATATTTTTTTACAAACTATTAAAAGAAAATATTCAGTGAGGATAGGGTTCACAGATCTGTCTATTACGTTTCAAATATCTATGAGGTAAAAATCATTAAGAAAGGAAAAGACCAACAAATGTGGTTACTTTGAATATATGGGACTAGTAAGAGATTAAGATCCCTAATAAACAAAAATTTTAAAAAATAATTTGAAAAATGCACCAATAAAAATGAATATAAGAACACCCAAGAGTTGTTTTGTTTATTATAAAAACTTAACCTTACTACTAATCAAAGAAATGCAACCAAAACAATAATAAGATATTTTCACCAACCAGTCTGACAAAGATTAAAATATATTCTCCTAATCAGCACTGGCAGGATTGTGGAGAAATAGGCACATCCAATCTTGACATTCTGTATTGTAAATTGATATGGCCTTCGGGGAGGGCACTTTGGCAGTCTCAAGCAGAATTTTAAATATGCATCTATCTTTATCAGCAATTCTATTTCTAGAAATTTATCCTACAGCAGTTCTCAGACAAATGCACAGAGATTTAGATACCTAGAAGTTTATTAGAGCATTGCTTATAAGAATGAAAAATAGACAATCTAAAAGTCTACTAACAGGTTACATGTATGCAATGGAATATTGTATTATTAGTTTTTTTAAAGCAGTTTTATATGACTAAAATAAGATACTGTTAAGTCAAAAACACAAGATGCAAAATAATTTATATATTATCACTTCCATAGACATGTATACATGCAGAGATATAGATCTAAATAGCCTCACTATTGAGGGTTTATCTTGGACCCATCTCTGTTCTAACAGCTTTATAAATTACCACATATCATCTTCACATAAACCTATGATATAGGTACTGTTATTATTTCCATTTACAGATAAGGGCACTGAAGCACGGAGAAAATACTAGCACACTAGCACAAAATCACTTAGCTAATAAATGATGGAATCAGGATTTGAGTCCAGGGAGGTGAGCTTCAGAGTCCTCTCACTTAACAATGCCAATTAGTGTTTTGGAGGCCTTTGGAGAAGTTAGAGATAGACAGAGATGAAGACATAAAGAGATAGATTCCAAATTTTTAACGTTGGCTACATCTAGTAAGTATAGTCAGGCTTAGAGGTGATTAGATGAAAAGGAATGTTGACAAGAGAGTTAAACAATAACAAGAAAAAAATTTCACATACTACAATGTTATAATGTTTAAACTATAATAAGCATTATCACACTTATACTAAAAAATAAAAGCTGAAAAAAATGTTCTATGTTCTATTTTCTCTAATGGATTTAGAAATCCTACTTTTTATTTTAAATGAGAAAAGGGTCATGTGATTCACGGACAGCTTGGAAACTTTGCATACATCTAGTAATCTGGAGGGAAATCACCAGTCTCCTGGTAAAGAGAGGCTGAGTGGAGTACTCTGGTTTAGGAGACTTGCAACAGTCAAGAAAACACACATGGGCCAAGAGCAACACTCCAGTCAGCTGCCCGCACTGCAAGCCCAGCTCTGCCACGCATGTGTTTTTGTCCTTGGGTCTTGACTTGTCCACGGTTAGCTTTGGTTTCCTCACATGCATAAAAGCAATAATGACTGGTCCTCCCCCACAGGTTTGTGGCGAGGACTGAATAAGGTCTGAGGTAAGCACTTTGGGCAACGCTTGGTGCACGTTGGACTCAATCATTGTTGGCTACCATGGTCATCACTGACACCGTGAACTCTCAACACCCCCTTCTTCTTGCAATTAGGCAAGTTGATCACATCAGCTAAGCAGCTCAGAGACCAGAACTAACTTGGCACATTAAATAGGGGGTGTGACTACAAATGAGAGACCATGGCCAAGTAACTACTGATGAAAAGTATGAAAAGCCCTCTAGGAACACCTCTTGAAGTGCTACCGGCATTTAAGTTCTGGAAGTCCAATATGTATCTATTAGCTCTCAGAATATGAAAACAGTTCTGTTTTCTACCATCATTTCCCTGTTTACTCATAAAGGATAAAATGCTCCCAGTAACCTTTTAAGCTCTTCCTGCTTCCAAAGCTCTTGCTCTCGGTTCATAACTCCTGCCTTTCACTTCCAAACAAAAATATGTATTTAGGAAGTACTCATGGCAAAATCCATTAAAAAATATTTTTTAAAGAACAAAAGAAAAATACCAATACTCCTTTTAAAGAGGAGTGCTCAGAAAGTGCCCATCCAAGATTTAATTGCCACAGTGAGTGGTAGCTTTGAGAACAACTGTGTCAACAGACTATCACCTCTGCCCCTTGTCCATCCTGCTGCACGTTGCTTTATGTGACAACACACACACGTTTGCACAAACACACACATTCCCATACACACACACGCACGCACACGCGTGTGCACACACACATAGCTTGTCCCCCAAATTTCCAAAGACTATTTTGAAACACCAGGCACAGCCAGGTTAATAAAACATGCTTGAGGCTGTGTTCTGTGTGTTCATTAATCTATAAAGCATCTTAAACCTACAATTAATTCTAGGTAAATTAAAGGCATGACACAGTGACACAGCCATGGTACTACTGCAAGAGCATTTGTGTTAATATCTCACATTTTTTACACTAAATCACCCTGGTGAAAGGTTTAACAGCCATTCACATTTATAACTGCTTTCTACTTTTTTTTTTTTTTTTTTTTTTTTTGCCTACCTCAGTTGTCAAAGCATTAACGAAGCTGGCTTTTGGAAGAATTCCAATTCAGAGTTACTTTTCCACGAGGTACTTAAGACTCCACACAGCAGCTCATGATTATGTTGGCAGTGGCTTTGCATAACTGTTGGTTTCCTGTAGTATAAATAAGTGAACAACTAAAAATGCCAATGTTTTGCTTTGACCAAGAAAAAGCTCTCAATAAATGACAAGGAACTGCCTCATCGGACTACTTAAGTTTCTGTGTTTTTTGTTTTTTTTTTTCCAGAGGGGTAAGTTAAATGAAAGCTATAGAGATAAGTGATCATATAATACATGCTACCACTTTAAGATCATTCTTCTAATTAAAATATATTAATTGTTTAATTCCCAAAGTGCTTTCTAGTTGATGAACTCAATTGGACAAAGGTCATGAGAGTCACTGATGAATAGTAATGCCAATTGTCTCTGCCAATTCAGTGCAGAGAATGACAGAGAGTTTGCCCTTCTGAGACTTAGACTGAGGAGAAAGAAAAAGAAGCCTGGGTTAGTACAGAGACTAGACCAGAAGGTCAACAAGGAAAGCTGCAGATGAGAAAGCTTGGCAGGAAGGGAGTGTTCAAATGGAATTCTGAGGAGCAGTATCTGAGAGGGAGAGACACTTTGTTTCACATCCGGGGTCATGGTCAAGAGCAGGGCAGGAACTCTGTGGGGTGAGATATTAAGGACCTTAAAAGAGCTTGTCCGTTTTGCTTCTCCACATCCCCGAAATATCCAGCACTAAATGATCCCCAACCAGCATCTGTTCTCCTCAGTCTTCCCTCACTCACAACAATCCAGCTATATTGAGCAAAAGCCAAGTAAATGTTCTCCCAGAATGCCTTGCTGTCATTACTGCCCATCCGCCTTATCTCCTCCCCTGCCCTTTCTGCCCCACTCAGGATGAGGCTGCCAGACAGGGTACACCTTCTCTCCACGACCAACTGCCTGCAGGCCCTTAGCATTATGAGCCATGTCTCAGATGGCTGATTTTCTGCTGCCCTGTGGGTTTTACTTGTCTGTCTCCCCCTCTAGAACATGAATTTCTCCAGGACTGGACCATGACTTAAATGGTTTTTATTCTTGGAGATCAGCCTAGTGCTGGCACATGGTGGACCCTTGAGAAATGTTTTTGGAAAGAACAAACTAATGAATGAAATTTGTGTTTTCCACAATTGGAACTATACTTATCATGTATTACCCAGTGAAGAAATAGTAATAGGTACTGCATTAAGCAAACCCCTTTATGAAGGGTTAAACATATTACTTAAATATGTTTAAATCACCAAGATAACCCCGTGACTAACTAGATAATACCTGTGTTATATGTATTATACATGAAAATATATGAGTAAAGAAATATATATATTATATACAATCCAATATTATATTAAAAACATTACATTTCACATAAAGCACACATATAGGTATATGTTCACATGAATAAGTTTCACAATGAAAGATATAGTCATAAATCACATAAGTCATAAGATATAATCTATCTCCAATTGAAAGAACTAGTTGAACCACCACTCTTCTTTTTGCCAAGATAGTCATTTTTAATTTTTTTTTTTAAAAGATTTTATTTATTTATTTGACACAGAGAGAAACACAGCTAGAGAGGGGACACAAGCAACGGGAATGAGGGAGGGAAAAGCAGGCATCTTACTGAGCAGGGAGCCCGATGTGGGACTCGGTCCCAGGACTCTGGCATCATGACCTGAGCTGAAGGCAGACGCTTAATGACTGACCAACCAAATGCCTCTTTAATATTTTTTCTAATAACCATCAGTCAACACAGAAGTACAGAGAGAACAATATAACAAGCCCTATGAACTTATTACCCAATAATGTTCATCTCAGAATCAGTCCTATTTCACTTCTGCCTGCATCTAATTCTCTGCCCCGTATTATTTTAAAGCAAATGTCAGACATATCATCTATACATATTTCAGTAAGTATCTCAAATCAAATCAAATTTATAATTTTATTTTTTTCTCTTTAGTGTTCATAATAATGAGTTGGTTCCCTAGCATCTGTCAATGGTGAGAAATTAGGGTGTTTCCTCCCCAGTGTCATTTTGAATTCATGGATTTAATTGTATTTGATGAATATCAATCCATTGAAGTTAATGTTCTTGTTTGATCTTTGACCAGTGGAGCCTGGTTAAATTTGGCTCTTGAGTCCTTTTGTGAGGATCCTAGTAGCCCATGACATTTGCATTAAGACAAATAAAAACAGCCACAGAATGAAGAGAACTTTCATGCAAATAAGCACTTCTCTTCTCTCCCAGATGGCAACATACCTAACAAAATACCATGTTACCCACGGAACTGCACTTAATTCAGAGATTCCTTGAGAAATACTACAGGAGAAAGACTGGAACCCAGGGGCTAGAGCCATGTCCTTTTACCTTGCAGACTGTTGTCAAGCACTCAGGAAATACTAGGGTATTATATAAACTATGAGACCTACATTATTGTTTTCTTGAGACTACAAAGCTGTATTTCCCTAGATGATGAGCCTCCAAGAGTATATAATTGCAATAGCCAATGGTTCCTTCTGGCAGTAAAAACATAATGTAGGTGATGCCCAAGTTCTAAATGGCAAATGGGATTAGTCAGGATGATCCCATGGGCCTGACTTCTCTTTACTTTCTTCCATCTAGCAGTGGGCTATAATCCCATCCTGTGGGAATGGCCCAGACATCAAAAGCTCAGCAATGAGAGAGTCACAAAAGGAATAGGAAGTCACCAGGCCACTACTGCTAAGTGTGCAATATCCATTCCCAAAAATGTTTACAAAACATGGAGAGAAAATTTGCCTTGGATTAGGTAGGGTAGGTTCTAATTTATGGTAACAGAGTGGGTAGGGGCATCTAGGCAGCTCAGTTGACTGAGCATCTGCCTTCAGCTCAGGTTATGAGCCCCATGGCTGGCTCCCTGCTCAGTGGTGTTTCTCCCTCTCCCTCTCCTTCTTCTCCCACTGCCCCTCCACCTGCTTGTGCTTTCCTTTTCTCTCTTATTCAATCTCAAATTAAAAAACAAAACAAAACAAAAAACAGAGTGGGCAGATCAATTTAAGTGTTTCTTCCAACTAATGTGGGATTAATATTGTCTGACCAGTTAAGCAGAAAGCACAAAAAGCATACCTTAGAGATACTGCATGTTAGGTTCCAGACTACCATAATAAAGTAAATATCAAGATAAAGCATGTCAAATTAATTTTCTGGTTTCTCAGTGCATATTAAAATTATGTTTACCCTATATTGTAGTCTATTAAGTGTGTAATACCATTGTCTCTAAAAGTATATACTTTAATCAAAAATACTTTATTGCTGGGATACCTGAGTGATTCAGTAGGTTAAGCATCTGACTCATGATTTCAGCTCGGGTCATGATCTCCGGGTTGTGAGATCAAGCCCTGTGTGGGCTCCATGCTAGGTATGGAGCCTGCTTAAAAATTTCTCTCTGCCCCTCCCCTCCCCAAACCTCTCCCCTCCTCTCTCCCTCCCTCTCAAAAAAAAAACAAAAAAACAAAAAACTTTATTGCTGAAAAATGCTAACCATCATCTGAGATTGCAATGTGTTATTATGTTTTTGCTCATGGAGAGTCTTGTCTCAGTGTTGATGGCTGCTAACTGGTCAGGATGGTAGCTGATGACGGCTGGGTGGCTGTGGTAGTTTCTTAAAACAAGACAACAATGAAGCATGCCACATCAACTGACCCTTCCTCTCACAAACAATTTTTCTGTGATGCTGTTTGATAGCATTTTACCCATAGTAGAAGGACTTCTTTCAAAATTGAAGTCAATCTTCTCAAATCCTGCTGCTGTTTAATCAACTAAGTTTATATATTATTTTTAAATTAAATTATATTAATTTAATTACATTAATTTAAATTATATATAATGTATATTTTATATATATATCCTTTGTTGTCATTTCAACAATCTTCACAGCATAGGAGTAGATTATATCTCAAAAAAACACTTTCTTTGCTGATCTATAAGGAGCAACTCCTCATCCATTCAAGTGTTATCCTGAGATTCAGTAATTCATCATATCTTCAGGCTCCGCTTCTAATTCTCTTGCTGTTTCCACCATATCTGCAGTTACTTCCTCCACTGAAGTCCTAAACCCCTCAAAGTCATCCATGAGGGTTGGAATTTCTTCTAAACTCCTGTTAATGTTTAATTTTGACCCCTTCTCATGAATCATTAATGTTCTTAATGGCATCTGGAATAATGAATACTTTACAGAAGTTTTTAAATTTACTTTGCCCAGATCCTATCTCTGGCAGCTATAGCTTTATGAAATGCATTTCTTAAATAAGACCTGGAAGTGGAAATAGCTCCTTGATTCATGGACTGCAGAATGGATTTTGTGTTAGCATGCCTGAAAAAAATATTAATCTTTGTTATACATCTTCATCAGAGCTTTTGGGTAACCAGGTGCCTTGTCAATGAGCAGTAATGTTTTAAAAGAATTTTTTCTAAGCAATAGGTCTCAATAATGGGCATATTGTAAGCAAATGTGCTGTCAACCAGGCTTTGTTGTTCCATTTATAGAACACAAGCAGAGTAGATTTAGTGTCATTCTTAAAAGCCCTAGGACTTTCAGAATGGTAAATGAGCATTGGCTTCAACTTAAAGTCACCAGCTGCATTCACCCTAAACATGAGAGTCAGCCTGTGCTTTGAAGCTTTGAAGCCAGCCATTATCTTCTCTTCTCTAGCTATGAAAGTCTGAGACAGTATCTTCTTCCAATGGAAGGCTATTTCATCTGCACTGAAAATCCGCTGTTTATTGTGGCCACCTTCATTAAGGCTCTTAGATCTCGATCTAGACCTACAAAATTTGCTTCAGCTTCTCCATCAGCACTTGTAGCTTCTCCTTTGTACTTTTAAGTTATAGAGATGGCTTCTTTCCTTAAACCTCATGAACCTACCTCTCTGCCAGCTTCTAGCTCTTCTTCCGTAACTTCCTCAACTTTCTCAGCCTTCATAGAGTTGAAGGAAGTGAGAGCCTTTCTCTGGGTTAGGCTTTGGTTAAGGAAATATTGTGGCTGGTTTGATCTTCCATCCAGAATACTCAGACTTTCTCCATAACATCAATAAGGCTGTTTCATTTTCTTATCATTCATGTGTTCACTACAGTGGCACTTTTAATTTTTTCAAGAGTATTTCCTTTGCAATCACAACTTGGCTAACTATTTGGCACAAGAGGCCTAACTTTTGGACTATCTCAACTTTTAACATGCCTTCCTTACTAAACTTAATCATTTCTAGATTTTCATTAAAGTGAGAAATATGGGACTCTTCTTTCACTTGAACGTTTTATAGAGTTATGACCTGGCCTAATGTCAACATTATTGTGTCTCATGAATTAGGGATGGCCAAGGAAAGAGAGAAAGACAAGGGACAGGCTGGTCAGATCACACAGAGCATTTATCTTTTAAATTTGTCATCTTATTTGGGTGAGGTTCATAGCAACCCAAAATAATTACAATAGTAATATCAAAGACCCTGATCACAGTTTGTCACAATATAATAATAATGAAACAGTTTTAAATATTTAGAGAATTACCAAAATGTGACACAGAGACATGGAACACATGCTGTTGGGGAAAAAAAAAAAAAAAAAAGGTGTCAATAGATTTGGTCAATGAGTGAAGCCAAATAAAAGGAGAAATACTTATGTATGATTATTCTGTTTCCTATCAGTCACTAAGCATCTTTGTTATCTCATTTTAAACCTCTCCTTCCTCACCACTTTTTCTCACCACAAGCATTCACTCATTCACTCATTCATTCATTCATGCCATAACTATTAACTGAACAACTTCTCTATGTAAGGAGCTGATGATACACTGTTAAGAACAGAATGAGCAAGATTTCTACTTTCAAGTTTTCTTTTTGGTTGAAGAAAATAGTCAAAATATAAGTAAATTACTTAGCAAGATAGTTTAGATAGTGCCACATGCTTGAAAGAAAATGAAACAGACTAAAACGATAGAGAGCCACCATAGGACTACCTAAAATGGCTGATTGGAGAGGGTTGCAAATAAACTAGAATAGAGCTCAGTAATTTTTTTTTCTGTAAATTGCCAGACAGAAAGTATTTTAAGCTTTACAGACCACATAGTTGCAACTACAAATTTTTTTTGACTCAGTAATAGGGTTATCATCCTGACAAACTCATTCTAAGTTGAAAAGATCATAAGTCAAAAATGTATTTAGTACACCTCTACTTCTATCATAGCTTAGCCTAGCCTTTCTTGAATGTGCTCAGAACACTTGTATTAGTCTACAGTTGGGCAAAATCATCTAACACAAAGCCTAATTTATAGTAAAGTGTTGATTATCTCATATACTTGCTGAATACTGTATTGAAAGTGACAAACAGAATGGCTATGTGGGTACAGAATGACTGTAAGTTTATCTATTGTTTATCCTTGTGATTGTGTGGCTGACTGGGAGCTGTGGCTTGTTGCCACGGCCTAGCATCATGAGAGAATGTCATATAGCATATCACTAGCCCAGGAAAAGATCAAACTTCAAAACTCGAAGGAGGGTTTCTACTGAATGCACATGGCTTTTGTACCATCATAGAGTCAAATATCATAAGTCAAATGATTATAAGCCAGGGACCATCTGTACTCAGCTCTGCCATTGCAGCATGAAAGCAGCCTTAGATAATATGCAAATGAATGGCTATAGCTGCTTTCTAATAAAACCTTACTTACAAACACAGTTGGATTTGGCCTATGGGCTGTAGTTGGACAACCACTGATCTAGAAATCTATTTCATTGATATCTGGATAGTCCTACTCAAGAGGCCCAGCCATCTTTCCAGAGTAGCTCCCGTAGACAGACCAAAGCCAACCTATTATTTTAATAACCTTGCAGGGGATGTTGGAGGTCAAACTACACAGTCCTACTTGGCTCTAGTCTTACTACCCCAGTGTATAATAACTGAAGATTTAGTATAGTACCCTTAGGAAAAGAACTGGGATAATTACATCTTGACTTGTGCTTATTGCCATGTTTGAAGTATGCCTCTTTGGGAAGCCTAAAGGTGTCAATTGACAATTTAGCAATATCTTCTGCAAAGTCTTTCGAAAATCCTAATAGTCTAAGTCCACTGTCTTATAACCCTCTGCTTTCCACATTTCCTTCATTCTCTTTCTCTCCTTTTTCTCCCCACCACATTTGTCAAACAAGATTTACCCTTTACAAAACCACAATGGCTAGTTTTTTGTCAGTTCATATTTCTCCAGATGTTTTGTGATCTCATTCCTTCTTAATGTCTCTCAGATCTGCCTACCTCTGAGGTTAGGCTGGATTGTCTATGATTTCTCATCCCCTGCCACTCTAAATGGGTCCCTGGCTAAGAAAACCCCCCTTCAGTGAGGTCAGCCAGAGAAAGTCACACATATCATAAACATGCCATGAGCTATTCAGCAATAACATTCAGTGGAGTTTGCTTTAGTTCAGAGGCCAAGGGGATTTGGCAGGAAAAAAAAAATACACAAAAGGCTATTCTGTTGAAGTAAGCTTGACAAAGTCAACTGCTAAAGAAAACTAGAGCCAGACTTTTGGCACCTAGAAAGGGAAGAAAAGATATTCTTCCCATCCATTTCTCTGAGGTCCCCAGAATAAGAAAACAGATACTATATGTGGCTGCCTGTGCTTTCATTATGATTTCACTCTTCTCATTATTAAACCACAGTGTCAAATTCAAGTTCAGCAGTGATTCAACCCAGAATTATGGTTTATTAGCTAGAGACATGGCCTGCCCCATCTTTGTGAATAGATCTGCCCCATACACACAAACTCTGATAAAAATGTGCAAAATCCAAGGCTGAGAGAACATGCATTGTTTTAGGGGACATGCCATCTGTTCATTCCTGCTCTCTGGTTCTCATTTTCATGTTCTTTCCTCTGAGACATTACCCTAACCTGACAAGATCCAGGGACTTCTGAAATTTGTATCAGATCTCCTTGCTCTTCCAATCCTGGTTCTGATCTTCACCCTGTGACCCTTCATGACATAGTTGTGGGTAGTGGTCTTCTTGCCTTCCAGTGTAACCCTGAAAGAGCTGGCCAGCCAGGCCAGCACCACCAGGTCTCCACTGTAGAAATTAGAGGGGTAGAAAAATCAGTTACCAGAAGTTGAAATATAGGAGCATAGGGATGAGTGAAAATATGAAACCATAAGTAAACCCAATTCTAGAAAGTCACATCAGGACCAGAGCTGAGAGCTGATGTAGTTTTGAAGGACATCAGTAAAATTGGGCTGGAATTCTGCTTCTAGTAGGTTGTTTAGGGCAGATAAACCCCCAAACATTGGATATCATTACTAGAAAACCAACCCAAGGGACATGGTGGCAGCAAGGTCCGAGAGCTGACCTGAGCACAGACCAAGGCAAAGCTCCTGAAAGAGAGCTCCTTCCATTGGCCTAATCTACAACTACATGGGGGGTTCTTGAATATGCAGTACAGCAGGGAACAAACTGGACTGAGCAGGACATGGTCTTCAGCCATCCTTGGCCTTCCAGTCAAGCGTTCAAAAATCTTGTTTCAACTTCATCACAAGGTGTGAAGTAAAAGGAGCTTTGTCCATGCTTGGGCCAAAGCATTCAAGAGGATGTAGCGCCACCTCCCAGTTCTGCCCAAGATGGAACTGGCAAGGAGCTGGTACTGGGTTGGAACCCGGCGGGGGAAGGTGAAGAAGAGTGCAGGCAGTTCCTCAACTTCATTCAGTGCTACCCGAGGCCAGCTCAGTTTTCCCTTTCAGAAAGAAAACTTTTCTTTCCCAGGGTGGGAGGAATGTGGGGTGGAGTCTCTGTCAGGCGAGCGTGTGAAATAAATGACTTCACCCCTAGAGAGACAAAGAGTTGCCTTGAGTCATTAGCATTCTGGGCCCATATATACCTCATGGTGCTGCAAGCTGGCTGCTTGGGGTTGAGAGGGTAGCCCAGAGTCATGAAAACAATGTTGACCAGTTCACACTCAAAGTGATCCCACAAACCCTGGCCCACAGCACTGAGCAAACATGCCTGAAGGTGGCTCTTTGAAAGCAACCCCTAATTCCAAAATCTAAAATACAATGACCGTGTCTACCTATTCTAAGGGGGAGACCTAGGCACTGATAAAAATAAGACTGTTTATTGCCAGCAGCAAATACAGAAGATGCCTAAAAAAATGCCCAGCTATGTAAATCAAAAGCATCGTGTTCTAATCCCCAGGTCTTTTTTAAATTTTAATGGAGATGATCCACATTCAGTATATTAACACAGGACTGAGATATAACACATCACCTGCAGCCAAACAGAAATGTCTTGGGACCGTTGTGTCTCTTTTCAGACAGGTATCCCTATGAGGATGAGATGATCCCCTTCCTGGATGCTTCTCCAGGGTTAAGCTACCTGCCTTCCCTCTGATCCATTCTCAAATGAAGCCTTTACCACAGAACCTGGAAAGTGAAACTGATCTGGTCAAGGAATCCTCCATGAGGTGAGAAAGACAGACGGAGGCTGTCCATCTCATTCCTCGGAAAAGAAACATTTGCATTTTCACACAGCCCTCCAGTGACCTAACCCAGAAAATGCTAAATAGGAGAGAGGTTTTCACAGGCTTTCTGAATGTAACAATCAGGAAGAAATAAAACACTGGATTTAGAACTGGACAAACCTGGTTTCAGAGCATGTTACTCTATGTGGTTTTGAGCAAACAATTTTTCCTTATGCTTGTTGTTCCTCTTTCCCCTGCTGGTCACTTCTTTCCTTCTTCATAATAACGACATTTTCATGAACATCTTCTATTAGGCTCATGAGTAAATTGAGGAAGATAAAAACCACTTCCTAGAATTGTGGGAATTAAATTTCAGATTCTACATAAAGCATGGACTCCCATGCCTAGCACAGAGGAGACGTTTGGGAGATATATTCCCAGCATTCTCTCTGCAAGAGCAGCCCTGGGCAGCTGAACAGAGTACTTATGCAAGTCAGGGAAGAATTTCATTATTCACTGGAGCCCCAGGCAGCCAGACCACCATCTCGTGATTCCAATGCCTAGAATCACCTGAGCAGGAGTGGGTGTTCTCTATATCAGGAAGAACACAAGGAAACTAAAAAGGCTGACCTTTTATAGGTTGGTCAAGAGAACCAGGCGCAGGCCATGTACTGCCTTTTGGGAAACCTTCCCTTTGTGTTGTAAACTCTACATTTTAACAGGCCTGAAAATAAGAAGTGAGAATTCCAGAGCTGATGATTTTAAAGAAAATAAAATCATCAACTGCAACATTCTAAAGGACCCTTTAAGAATGAATCAGGCAAAGTCAGGAAATTAACAAAAAGTATTCAGAACTAGAAAGGGCTTTCAGGATAACTGAGGAGAGGTATTAGGTATATAAAGAGACTGGGGGAAATAATGGTCAGAGGACTAGTGTCTTGTAACAGTTTATGGAAGAACAGGAATTAAAAACAGATCTCAAGACACCCAGGTTCTATGATAGGATACCCAGCTGGCTTCTGTAATTCCTCTGCTAGGAAGGAGGAAGGAGGAAGAAAGAAGGAGAAAAAGGGTGACTCTGGCTTCTAGCTTCTTCATAGAAGAAAAAGAAGCAGAAGATTGGTTTGGCATAAAGAGCATGGGCTTAAAAATTCCGCCTATGGAGTCCAAGCCCCAACTACAGCCACCAGGCTGAGGGCCTGAGCCCAGGTAACATCACCCACTTCCACATCTGCCAACAGAAGCCACTGGGCAGCTGCTGAGAGCTCGCAGCTAACTCCAAATATGACAAGCATGCAACTCTCCCCAAAAGAGTAATAGAACAGCCAGGGCGCACTTGGCTAACAGGCTCACTTCAAGTTCTTTTCCTCACTCTGTCCAAATAAAGGCGACCGGTCTCTGCCCATCTCTTGTCAATAGTACTTTTGTGCTATCATCCCTGGGGTCACTGGTTGTTTGTTCTCGGAGTGTTTTCTGGGAAGCTTTTTTATTGCCATGCTGAGCCTCTGTGGTGAGCTTAGAAGAGTCTCAATGACATAGGACATCTCAGAGAGTACGAAAAGAAGAGCAAGAAGGAAAAAAAAAATAAAGAATTGCAATATTAACATTAAGCTAGCCTGTCCCAAACTACATAATGGCCCAACTGGGCAAATGGAATTGTGCCTTCTTTTGGCTGAAATCCCCTATCACTAAGGCAGAAAAGAAACAGGTTAAGAGTTTAAATCTTTGTTGGCTGAGACAAGAGAATGATTATTTAGATTTAAATTCCTCTTTTTTAATTTTTTTCCATAAGTTCAACTCAACTAGTATGCAGTGAGCTGATCTTCCAAGATAAGCTAGTCACTGCATTAGGAGACCAAGGTGGAGAAGTGTCCTCCCTGCCTTCAAGGAGATTATGATCTGTTAAGACTGAAAGGTGAAGAGGAGAAGAGGAGAAGAGGATTGCAACCTAATACCCATAACACCAAGCAGAACATAAGTAATTAATTCAGTCATCTGAGACTCCTTTCTTTCTATGGACAAAGTCTATGTTCTATGGACATCATCTATGTATTGGACCATGTATTATGTGTCAGGGCAAAATGTTTAGCACTGAGAATTTAAAGAATAAATAAGCCAGGATCCCAACTTTCTAGGAATTCATAAACCTGTTGAGGATACATATATCATATATGGCTAGTGCCATAAGATAGAGTCACAAGAAGTTAGAGAGAGGAGAACTTTCATTATGAGGTGATTACACTAGCCCCCAAAACAAAGGTGACATGTTAGGGACAGCTTATGTCTTTCCTATCCCAGACTTGGAATCAGCCATATCTCCAAGGACATCTAAAAACAGAGGTCTAGAGGAAGAGCAGCCCAGGTGAGTGCAGATCATGGACAATAGCACAGAGGTAGGAAAATAGGAGGCAGGCTCATGAAACAGCTAGCAGGTCAGCTGGGCCGGTCCATGGGAGGGAACACAGGGGAGGGGCAGGATCTTAGCTAGGAACTCAGGTTGGACCAGGCTGGGAAACACATTTGGAATGCCCAGCTGATGGACCTGATGATGGATCAGGGAGGTGAGTGAAATGGCTGCATGAAAATAAGACATTATTAGTTCTGGGCTTCAGGAAGATCTGGTAATAAGAATGCAGCAGTTATCAAGACTCTAAGAATCACAACTGGCGGATCAAGTTTGTTACTGCAATTGACATTAAAGTAACGGAGAACCCTAGCACCCATACATTTCTTTCAAGAAACCAGGAGTCCTTGGACATATGACTGCTTCCCAGTCCGGGACAGGAGCTAGACAAGAGGGGCCTGGAGTATCTTGCTATGTCATATAACAAAGAAGTTCTCAAAGACTACTGGGCTGTGCAAAAAGAACTTGAAACCTACTTGGAGAAGCTACCACAGGCCAAACACAGAGCTATTCAAGTACCACATCAGGATCACAACTGAATGAAATTGAAATATCACATATATTAAATCTATAATCTCATATTTAAAAGAAAAGCATTAATTGGGCAGGCACCATTGGAAAATGCTGGCAAACCATTAAGTAAGGGAAAAATCATGCACTTGTCTTTCCTACATGAAATATACCACTGAGAACCCACATATTCAATGAAAGGAAGTTTACCTTCTTATGTTGATAAACACATAAGCAATGATTGAATTTAGAATATCACCATTTTGCCGCTTCTTAGGAATGAAGGTTCTAAGCATCAGTGACTGTTACAAGAGACACAAGCAGATGTTACATGCCTTCTATGTCATTCTGAAGTACTCTTGACAAAAAAATTTATCTGTAAATCAAATCTGTACATTGACCAATCAATTTGTGGGAAAAACAAGGCTCTGAAAAACATGTCTAATGACATCACAGGATACAATTAGCAAGATTCAGACCATGGGAAAAAATCTAAAGATAAAACACCTGGTTTCTTCAACAAATAGATTGCAAGAGAAAGAAAAGAAGAGATGAATGGAGAGCATATAGCTTAAAAGACATGTAAAAGTGCTATTGACCATTCACAAATGCAGACTTTAAGTGGATCCTGGTAGAAATAGACTGTGAAAGATAAAACCATTTATAAGATTTAAGTACATAATGATATTAAGAAACTATTGTTAATTTCTTGCTTGAATGTAAATAATATATTGTGGTTATATTTCTTTTTTATTTTAAGATTTTATTTATTTATTTGACCAAGAGAAACACAGTGAGATGGAACACAAGTGGGGAAGGGTGTGGGAGAGAGAGAAACAGGCTTCCTGCTGAGCAGGGAGTCTGAGGCAGGGCTCTATCCCAGGACCCTGGGATCATGACCTGAGCAGAAAGCAGATGCTTAAGGACTGAGCCACCCAGGTGCCCCTCTGGTTAGGTCTCTTAAAAATTTACTTTTGTGGGGTGCCTGGGTGCCTCAGTTGGTTAAGTGACTGCCTTTGGCTCAGGTCATGATCCCGGAGACCCGGGATTGAGCCCCACATCGGGCTCCCTGCTCAGCGGGAAGCCTGCTTCTCCCTCTCTTACTCCCCCTGCTCGTTTTCCCTCTCTGGCTGTGTTTCTCTCTGTCAAATAAATAAAATCTTTAAAAAAAAATTTACTTTTGTATGTGTTTTAAATGTTCCATAATGAAAGATTAATAGTAAAATCAAAACAATAAGAAAGCAGAGAAGGATTGAAAAAGTAGTCAAGGAAAGAGAGACAAAGGGCCAGAGACATATCCGTGTAGGCCTGCAGGGAAACCCAGCCCCTGGCAGAGTGCCTGGCTGGGCAGCCACTCAGGTCCTGACAGCTCTTGGATATTCTTCTCTTGTCTTGGCTGAAATTCTCCTTTGTTTGCATTTTCCTGACTCTTTCTGAATGTCTTCTCACCTGCAACATTCTGGTCAAACGTCACCTTTCTTGCAGCATTTTCTGACTGCCACCACTCCCCAGGCGTATCAGACACGCCCTCCTCCTCCTCCTCTGCGCATGCTTGCTAAAGTTTTCCACCACCACACCTCTCCTAGCTCAAGAACTGTATCAAATGCATGCTTGCATTCTCCATGCCTACTGAATGCTTGTCACACAGCAGAGAGTGAAATAGTTGGACAATGAATGGATGACTCTGAACTTGGGGTGATCATAGCAAGTGTAATGCCACTCACAGAAGTGAGGAGAAATAGGAAGTTGAAAGATGGATGATGCCTTTTGCTCCACACTTGTTGATTATAAAACTCAAAGGACTTGAACTCAGAAAGGAAAGTTAGAGCGGGAACTACAGATTGGTAGCCCCTTCCATAGAGATGAGGACTGAAGCCAATGGAGAGGAGAGAGCTGCGATGCGAGAGGAATAGTCCATAAGATGGCTGTTGAGTGCAGACTTGGGAATTAGGAGGATGTAAAAAAGGAAAGCATTTTAAAAACAAACAAAAAAAAAGAGAGAGAGAGAAAAGAAGAGGGTGATACAATTTTTTTAAAAGATTTCATTTATTTATTTGACGGAGAAGGTGATACAATTTTTTAAGAAGGAAGCAGGGTGTAAGAGAATTCCAGATGGATCCTTGGAAAGACAAAGCCCTGTGGACGACTGAGCTATGCCTGAGCTAGATGGGGCTCTCAGTGTCCCACGAACACATGGCTCCAGCAAAGAGCAAGTGAAGGAGGGCAGAAGCTAGAGGTCAAACTTCAAGGTCAATGGAGAAAGAAGTGGTTAAAAAAGAAGAGTAACTGTGGCTCCCTCTTCAGGAAGCCAGTGATAAAGAAACAGAAATAAGTAGTGCAGCATAGGATATATTTTTTAACATTGCAAGGAAGAAAGGTTATGGCACAAAACACTCCTGGGAGAGACATGGGGGTATGAGGAACTCCTGACTTCCAACCTTTGAATGTCTGTTCTTCGTTTTACTCTTGTGTGTGGTGGAGATAGCAAAATGTTATTATTACTGGCTCTTAGAGCCTTAAGCAAAACTATACAAAACTAAGCAAAAGATGATATTTATGGGGCGCCTGGGTGGCTCAGTTGGTTAAGCGACTGCCTTCGGCTCAGGTCATGATCCCAGAGACCCGGGATCGAGTCCCGCATCGGGCTCCCTGCTTGGCGGGAAGCCTGCTTCTCCCTCTCTCACTCCCCCTGCTTGTGTTCCCTCTCTAGCTGTGTTTCTCTCTGTGAAATAAATAAAATCTTAAAAAAAAAAAAAGATGATATTTATGTATCAGTTACCATTGTTGGTCTCAGTGTTTTACTGACATCGGCTCACTGAGCCTTCCTGGTCCCGCCTGATGGGCAAGGCGCTGGTATTATCATCCCTTCTCACAGGAGAAGAAAGGAAGGAACAATGAGGTTAAGTAACCTATGCAAGGTCAGCTTGGGCAACAATGATCTGGTCCTTGAACCTGCTGCTCTGGCTGCAGAGTCTGTGTTCCTCAACCACGGCCTGTGACCTCTGATGTGAGGTGAGATAAGTATTATTAGAACCATCGTAGGGCGCCTGGGGGGCTCAGTGGCTTAGAGCCTCTGCCTTCAGCTCAGGTCATGATCTCTGCATCCTGGGATCGAGGTCTGCCTCAGGCTCTCTGCTCAGCAGGGAGCCTGCTTCCTCCTCTATCTCTGCCTACTTGTGTGCTCTCTCTCTTTCTCTCTCTCTGTCAAATAAATACATAAAATAATTGGAAAAAAAAAGAACCATCGTATAGAGAAGAAAACTAGTCCATTGAACATGAGGAATATGCCAACTGGTCAAAGTCAGAGCCAAGAATCAAATCCACGTCTCCCCGTGCCAAGTCTGGCATTCTTTCCATTATCCATAGTAAAGGAGATAAGATGTTACCTACAAAAAGAGAGAGAAGGTTCCAGTGCTCCTGGAGAGTATTTTTAAAAAGAAAAAATCCTGAAAAAGCTTTTGTGCATAATGTGATTAAAAGTCAGCAATAGGCACAATTTCAACCCACAGGCTATAACCAAAAAACAAATTCCAAAGAAAGAGTTATCCGTGAATATTTTTTGAATTAATGAAACGAATGAAACCGATAGTGACATCATCTTTTCCTCCATCCACTGGCCTCCAAAAACATCACCCCAAATAAGCTATTTTAATAGAAAAGGAGAGCTAGCATTTTTTGAACTTTATTATGTTCCCAGCTCTGTGCCAAGCATGTTAAATGTATAACCTCATTTAATTGTTGTGACAATGCTATCCAGTACCATACTATTATTACTACATCCATTTACAGAGATGGCATATGATCCTTACCTTAAGAAAGCCTGACTAGTAAATTGGGGACCAAGATTTAGGTCCATCTCTGGCAGGCTCCAGAGTCTGTGTTCTTAATCCCTAAAGTATTGGTCAGTGTTTGCTCTGTCCACGAGGCTTCTAGGAGACTTGACCCCAACTTTGGATATTCATGTCTCAGAGACCCTGTTGGAACCACATAATTCAGATTCCTAACAATAGTTGATGGCTTGGAAATGAGCATTTAACCTATGTGTCTTCCTACTAGAGTCTGATCCCCAACCTATGATTTGAGGTAAATAGATAATCTGGAATAATCAGATTTATCTTTGGAAATTTAAAAATGGGTAGACAAGGCACTAAGCAATTAGAAGAAAAAATAAAGTTGGGGCGCCTGGGTGGCTCAGTTGGTTGGGTGACTGCTTTCGGCTCAGGTCATGATCCTGGAGACCCACGATCAAGCCCCACATCGGGCTTCCTGCTCGGTGGGAAGCCTGCTTCTCCCGCTCTCACTCCCCCTGCTTGTGTTCCCTCTCTAGCTATGTTTCTCTCTGTCAAATAAATAAATAAAATATTAAAAAAAAAGTCATATATGAGCTTAAGTAGGGTTGGACAATAGATCCCTTGTGTGATCCTATGTAAGCCAACTGATGGAATGAGAGGAAGTCAATGGTGGTGGAGGTGGATAGGACAGATATACAGAAAGTAGCAGCAATGCTATGAACAATGAGGAAAAGACCCAATACCTCCTAAAGGAGTCAACAAAAAAGAGTAGATTTGGTACCTCATGGTCTTCCCGTTCCTGTTCCAATGAGATCTGGATATGGTGCAGTTCATTTCTCTAGAAGCCAGGATTTAAGATGGCACCCAGTGATCCCCACCTTCTGGGATTCATACCCTTGCAGAGCCATCTCCCACAAGGTTGCTATGTACGATAGTAAAACATGGCAGAGATGATGGTGTGTCACCTCTGGGATTAGATTATAAGAGACCTTCATTTAAAAAAAAAAGGTCTTAAGGCTAGGATTAGGTTACAGAAGACTGTGGCTTCTGTCTTGGCTTTCCTCTTTTAGACAACTAAGTCTGAGGAAGGCCAGCTTCCATGTCATGAGGACACTCAGACAGCCCGTGAAGGTGTGTGTCTGGAAGAATAGAGATTGTCAGCCAACAGCCAGTGAGGTAAGGCCTGCCAACAACCGTGTGAGTCAGCTTGGAAGCAAATCCAACTTGAAGATGACTGCTGGACAGCAACTTTATAAGAGACCTCGAGCCAGAACTGCTCCATTAGGCTGCTTTTGGATTTCTGACCCACAGGAACTGTGAGATATACATGTTTGTTGTTTTAATCTATTAAGGTTTAGGGTAATTTGTAATGTACCAATAGATAACTAACACATGTTCATAGCTCCTAGGAGATCTCTGCTCTATATATTGCCCTTTAAGCTTCTTTCCAAAAAAACACCTATTTGCTTGAAATGGTTTGAATATGACTTTGTTTCTTCAGGCAGAAAGGACCAGGCATGAACGCAAGCCACTGTACTCAGTCCTGAGAGACAACTCTCCATGGAGCTTCAACAACCCACCTTGATTCCTGAGCCTACTTTCATTCCATCTGCTCTGCTCAAAAACTGCCTGGGTTAGGACCAATCTTGTTCTCTTCTTGTATCTGCATCCATGTGGTTCCAAGCCAGTTGCCAAGATTTGACCTACTGACAGGTCAACTGGCCATGGAGGTGTTCCCTTGGCCTGGCCTTCTAGAGAAAGAAATAGAGGAAAAAAAGGAACACAGCCTAAATGCTCATTTCTGAGTCTCACAATGCTGACTTCAGATAGGTTGCCTCCTCCCACCATCACCAACGTCTCAGCTTCTACAGTCAGGAATGGGACTGAGCTGTCCACTGTCACCACTGTTGTTATTCAACATAGTACTGGAAGTCCTAGCCTCAGCAATCAGACAACAAAAAGAAATAATAGGCATCCAAATTGGCAAGGAAGAAGTCAAACTTTCACTATTCATAGACAATATGACACTCTGTAGAAAACCTGAAAGACTTCATCAAAAAATTACTAGAACTGACACATGAATTTGGGGAAGCCATAGAATATAAACTCAATGTATAGAAATCTGTTGCAGATTGGTATCTGTATGTAGATACCAATAATGAAGCAGCAGAAAGAGAAATCAAGGAATCCATCCCATTTATAATTGCACCCAAAGCCGTAAGATACCAAGCAATGTCCCGTTTACCATTAAACAAATCTTCATCAGCACCTACAATACAGCAGGAATGATATCAGTCATTGACAGAGATGAAAAAAGACAGCCCTTTTTCTCAAGAAATTTTCAGTCTAATGAGAGAGACTGGTGCATGAATAAATAATAATCTAAAGTGATGTGAAGATTTCTATGGAAGGGGTGACATTTGAGTGGTTCAGAAAAGTTAGCATGACGTCCTCCAATTAAAGGGCACAAGAAGATGATTCCAGGCAAAGGGAACAGCAAAGAAAAGTGTTGCATTACCAATGAAAATGGAGGAGTCCCCTTAGATTTTGCACTGGCTACTTACTTAGAAAGTAGGCATTTCATATGCATACCCTTGATCAAGTAATCCTGAGGATTGTCCTTCACAGCTATCTCAGAGCCTAACCAGAAATGTATTTTATGGATACATTCAAAACATGCATGAAGATATAAATACACAGATGTAATTGCAACATTTTTTTTCAATAGAGAAAAAGGGAACGCAGCCTAAATACTCATTATCGATGGAATGGTAGAAATAGATTATGTACATTCCTACAGTGAAATGCTAGGCAACTGTTAATAGAATGAGCCAACTCTAGAGGTATAGCTATAAAATATATGAAACAAATAGAAAAAATGCAGAGAAATACAAATAGTATACTATCAATTGTATGTAGAGGTGTGTGTGTGTGTGTGCTTGTATTTCTGCTTATTCATTAAGTCATTCATTCAACAAATATTGATTGAGCTCCTCCTATGTGCCCAGCACTATTCTAGAAGCTGGGGATTCAGTGGTGAACATGACAAAATGTAGGACGTCAAACTGACATTCTACTGCACATTGTCGGTCATAGACTATCTCTGGGATGACAATAGAAAAACAATAACAAATGCTGCCCCCGGGCCGGTGCACTTTGGGGCTGAGCATCAGCAGTGTGAATTTCACTGTCACTTTGTGTATTTCTTGGTACCATTTGAAGTTTTTACAATGTTCAAGAATTATCTAGTCCACTCACATTTTTAATTAGAGAAAGACAATAATTATTTTATAGAATTAAACCACTTGCAATAAAATCAGGCTTAATGTTGCTCCAAAGCACATTCATTCTACATTCCCTACTCATTCAATTCTTTCTGTAAAGAAAAACCTCAAGCCAAGAAATGCTCCTGGAAATAGCTTTCAGAATGACTATTTCTGGTCTGAGTTTATCTCTAGACCAGAAAACGGTCAGCTGTAAACAAAACAGTGTGATATTTTTAAAGACAAAGTTCCATCCTAAAATCACAGAGAAAAATACATTGATTTTTGTGATGGGCTCTGAGTTCATTACTAAGACACAGTTCCTCCTGTGAAAGAAATAACAGAGCTGGATGTGATTAGTATCATTCGAGTACCTTGCCACAACATCCCTTTACAAATGATTCCCAGCAATGAAGGAGAAAGAATGTGCCAAGATTCCAGTAGCAGCCCTAATGGCTGGGTCTTGGGGCTTGGAAAGGGGGCACATGCTGAAATATCAGACATCGTGCTTTCATTCAGGTCCTCTGGAAACACCCAGAGCTCCCTCTTCCAGCTGAGTAGCCTGCTAACAATATATTACCCTCAGCTCAGAGCAACATAATTCACTAAGAGCATTGCCGGTCGAGAACCACGTTTAGGCCTGTATTTGAATTAGGTGTGATCTGTGATGACAAAGGTTTCAAACTAAGCACAAATAACAAGGATAGATTTATGCAGGCCAGGAAGCTCATTGCGGTCATTTATCACAATCACATCATTTTGCTTTGCAGTGGGATGGGGGAATATGAAGCCTCCGGACCCCTCGCCTTGGTTCCAGCTGGCGCACAGAGAAGCCCTGTTTCAGTGCCCCTCCCGTCTCGTCAAGGGTTCCTTGACATCCCACATCATCCCAGCTAGTCCTGTCAGACCTCTGTCTTTAAACAGAGCCTACCATTCAGACCCGGCTGGATAGGAGTCTTGTGATACCTCTCGTGTCTCTCCAGAGCAAAATGAGGTCACTAAGTACCTGGGAGGTCACCTCTGTGATTGGAGGCAACAGTCTGACCTAAGCGTCCAGCATCGAAGCCTCTATCGCCAGACTACACTGAAACGCCCTCTGAGTTCTACTGACTTCAATGTCTCTTTTTGTTCTTTTCCACTGCGTTTTATGGGCAGCAGGTTCCCCTCCCTGCTGGAGATGAGGTGCTGTGGCCTCCCTGAGCCAAAAACCACTGCTGGCCCAGGACGCTCAGGCTTGGCTTTCAGACAGTCCTGGCAGACGCTGCCACGATCTGGCTCAGGGCCGGCTCTGCAGACACCGTACAGCCATGGGAGCAGCACAAGGAGACCGCAGAAGGCAATGGCTCAACAGCACAGGCTCAGCTCATCCCATTCAAAGGAGAAGGAGAATGTCACCGTCCGTGTCAATGGCATTACATCTACACCTAATGTACAATGATTCTAAAGGTCTAGAGCATTTGAGAATCTTTGACATCTTCCCCTGGGTTTCACACAGCATCTGAAGCATCCACAAAGCACCCTCACTGTAAGGTGGGCACCGGCTGCCCTTGGCGGGGTCAGCCGATAGCTCGAGCACAGCCGGACAGCAGCGCCATGTCAAGCCCTCTGAGATGATGCTGGGAGGAGCGTGATATGCGCTGCCTCACATCACCCTGAGAGAAGAGGACATAGGAAAACATCACTGTGCCTGTGTTATAGAGGCAGAGCTAAGAATAAGAGAAGATCACTGCTTTACACAGAGTCACAGAATGAGAGTTCACAGAGGCAGGATTTGGACCTGTGCTCCAAGGGAAAGCCCAGGGGAAACATTCATCCCATTAGCCTTTGTGGATCAGGGTTTATAAAGCTGCTGAGTGTGTTTCTTGCACACAGAGACCTATGCCTGGCAGACACACACCACTCGTGCACAAAACCATGCACGGAGTCCTCTATGTTCCCGGAGGTCACTGATCCATTTGCTACCTCCAGTTACCAAGAAAACCATGGAAGGAAAAGAAAGGGACTTCAGGGGGGAAAAAAAAAAGAAGGAATACAAAATAACTAGTGGAATACAAAGTTGGGGAAGCTAGGATGGTTTAATCCTGAAATAGGAAAGCTTATGGTCAGATAATACATAATTTTCCATTGAAGAGTCAAGATGTATCTCAGGGTGACTGTGCAGAAGTAATGAAACATGCCAAGAGGTCCTTCCACTACAAATTTCTCCCTTTAAGATTCTGCCACATGCACTTAAAAACTCCATTTCCTGAAGCCCTGCGCTTGGCATTCATTTGTATTCCTTTTTTTACGTTTTAATACCTTATCACAGATTAAAATTCACCATTCACATTTAAAAGCTTGGCCACGAAGAGAGCAAGGCCATGTGGGAACAGGAGTCTGGCTGGAAAAAGAGAAGCAGACAGGGCAGTGGGTCTGAGGGCATCGAGAACAAGCAGGTGCATGGTGGTGTCTGACAGGGTCTGTGTCATTTGTGGAAGGGCAGAGTGACGGTGATGCTGTCGAGAGGCACAGTGGCAAGGAACTGGTCATGTGGGATTAGGATAAGCCCCTAGAGCAGCAAACCCCATCCACCTAAGCGGTGCACAAGACGAGTACACAGGTGGAACATTCTGTTTTTTTATGCATTCATCTTAATGTTTATATCAGAAAAATTATTGCCAGCATAGCCAGCCTGTCATTTCATGGATATTAGTGCTTATGACAAACCTGGGTTTTTAAAAAGGGATTTGATTTAAGATCACTTTGATGAGGGGTCTGCAGACATGGCAAAAATTGTGAAGGGGACATCAAAATAACGGCAGTTTTGAAAACCCTGATTTAGACCCGGGTCATGTTCAGAGAAATGCCAAGCACCTCCTTGCTCCGAGCATCACACCAGGTCTAGGAGTGCCTGCCCTTGGGGAGTTCACGGGCTAAGGGTAGTGAGGCAAGACCAGGCATTGCAAAAGAATATGCTATGTCCGTTATAAATACAGGTGGACAGGGACCTGCCCAGGGACGCTGCCTGGGAAAGGGAACATGGAAACTGAGTCCAGGAGCATTATTCATCATGGGACAAGCATAGGCAGAGCAGAGTGTCCTCATCAAGCCTCGGGCAGTGGCAAGCCGCTATTGCTTTTAGCCTCCTCTACCTCTGTGAGCTCCCATCTCCTTGAGGAGCGGGTCCTGGGGATGGGAGGCAGACAAGAAGGCAAAAGCAAGAATTGACCTCCCAACCAAGGGCACCCGGCCGAGCAGATACTGGAGGCCCACAGAGACTCTGCCAGCTGATCAGATTCACGGCCCCCGTACTGCTCCAGTCCTTAAGTCTAACCAGGAGCCTCTCTCAGTGCTCTGGGTGCTGACCTCCAGTAGCCTCAAGCCCACTTTTTGCCATCTGGGCTGCTTCCACAGAATGACCAATTCTGATGTTCTTCATATCCCCAAGTCCTATTAGTGCACTGTGTGTTTGTTTATTCAGCCTTTTGTCCTTCACCTTGGAAGTACATGAATCCAATACCCTCCGCATTGTGGCTCAGAAGTCAGGGACCAAGGCCTCTGGGTGCCTCAGTCCGTTAAGCATCTGACCAGCTCAGGTCATGGTCTCAGGGTCCTGGGATGGAGTCCTGAGTCAGGCTCCTGGTTCACCAGGGAGTCTGCTATTCCCTCTCCCTGTGCTGCTCCCCCTGCTTGTGCAGGCACATGCATGCTCTCTCTAATAAATAAATAAAATTTAAAAAAAGAAGAAGTGAGGAACAAGATCCTTTCCCTTAGTGCCTCCTAAAACCAAAGTGCATCTCATTCGAGGATAAAACCACACAGACTTGAACAGATAGGGGTAGATTTTTTTCTTTTCCACAACTTGTGTCTTTCATTTCAGAAACCATGAAAAGTACGTGATGAAAAAGTGAAATTAATTCGAACCCTGAGAATCCACCAACAGCCATATTCACAGAAGAGCAGCCCAATAGAAAGCAGCAGTCCCCACAGCCACTGCCGTGGCCCGCTATCCTGGGCACTGCCAGCAGAAAGACACAGGCCCCACACAGCACCCAGGAGGCTAATAAAGGACCATATGCAGCCTTAAGATGCTGTAGGAAACTCGCTGCAATTAGGAGCTGACGCATTCAGGGCTGTGATGTAATTCAATACCTTTAATGAGCACCCAAATACACTTTAAAAAAAATTTTACAATCATGCCATTCTTACAACCAATTTTTTTTTTCTATTTCTCCAGCAAAGTAATTGTGTAATAGTCAAAATACTGAATAAGCTTGCATCTATTTTGCTCTTTGGTAAAAGAAAAGGGGCTTTATACATAATAAGTGCTCAATGAATACAGGTTTTATAACATTATAACAATATTTTATAACATTTATAACATTATGACATCTATAGGACATAGAAACACAAGAACATTTGATCCAATGGTACAAGTTTTTTCCTACAGAGGTTGTTAGGAGGCATTTATTTATTTATTTATTTAGAGGATTTATTTACTTGAGACAGAAAGACTGTGCAAGGGGAAAAGGGGGCAGACAGATGGCAGAGAAGCAAACTCACCACTGGGCGCCGTGCATGAAATAGGGCTCAGCCTCACAACCCCAAGATCATGACGCCCCACCCACTGAACCACCCAGGCCCCCTTATTAGGAAGCATTTAAATGGAGACATTGTTAACACCTATCACAGACTTTTATAAATATAATACTCACCTTTTTTGTGCATCATCTTCACTTCTTGGAGAGTCTCACATCCATTTACCACTTCACAACCATGTGGTCAGCAAATTCAAGTAATATCGCTGGCATTCACAGATGAACAAAGGCCTAGAGGAGACAATGCTTCACCATCTCTGAACTGGCAGAAACAGATCTCCTGACCCGGATGGCTCCTCCCCCATACTTAAGTACCAATTGTGCTTCAATCCCTGGTTCTCAATCATGTAAAGTTGCTTTATTCTGATTTCCTAAATGGGAACAACCTGGAGAGGAAAGAATTTTAAAGAAAAGGATAGAAGGAAGAAGGAAGGAAGGAAGGAAGAAAAGGAAGGAAAGAAAAAAGGAAGGAAGGAAAGAAAGAAGGAAGGAAGGAAAGAAAGAGGGAAGGAAGGAAGGAAGGGGAGAAAGGAAGGAGGGGAGAAGGGAAGGGAAAACAAAAAAGCAAAATTACCCTGAATCTCAGTCCTAAAGAGCCACTGAGCACTCAGCCAATGACTAGGTCTTACACGGGCGTGCCCCACATGCACATGCTTTTAAGAAGAGGGCATTAGATAGGAGGGTAGAGAGCTGAAAACCAACCCTGCTGAGATCTCAGAGGTTAGCAGCACTCCTAGTTCTAAAGGTAAATTGGTATGCTCAAAAAAAGACCATTTCACCCTAACATTAGCATCTACTGTGGGGACTCCAAAATCAGCAGGACATCCCTGCTCCTATGCCTTCCCTTATTACTCAGTCTTCAGAGGTTCCACGTTTCTCCCCAACACACAAATTCCCCACAAACTTCATGCTCTGAGGCTTTGCCAAACCAAGGCTCTCTCTCCCATTTTACAAAACTTGAAATCCATTCCCACTGTGAACCTTTCCATTATTAAGCCTGTTTCACCTTTAATCAGGTCAATATGTAGCCCTAGTAGCATTAGGTACACGCTCTACTTTGCCCTAAATTAATTGACATTTGCTTCTGTAGATCTTACCAAATTACTTCCGAAGTTATATTTCTCCCCTTACACTGTAAATTCTCAAGAGCAGAAGTCAGAGACTCATCCTTTCTTTGTGTCTGCTTTCTCAGCTCTCTGCTCCAAAATGTCTCATTCATTTGGAGGTCTATCGTTGATTCTTTATCCTCTCTCACTCTCTTTCTTCTCTTTCATCGCGGTTATTTTCTCACCCAAACACAATTTTATCTGGTGTTCATCTAAGTCACAATTCAATAAACAATCCCCACTTGTTTTAATAAGACAAATGTAATTAAAAATAACATTAATAGTTTAACTAAACCTTATATTTTACAAATTACTTTCACGTATATGACCTCCTCGTTGCCAACTCCAGGTGCTCTTCTGATTGAGATTCTCGTATCCAAAAGGGAAATCATGAAGGAAAGTATCTTTAATTGCTTAATTCATTTCAGCTCTTTAGGTATTAATCAATCCACACCTTTTGTTGGTATGATTTAAGAGCCATTTTTAAAAATAAGTTCAAAGTTCCATTTGCCAGGTGGGAAGGTTATATTTCAGGATTAAAAAGGGGAGGGAGGGTGGGTGAAGAAATGATTGCTGTTTCATCAAGAGAACTACTGCAGGAATTTCAACAATTTTTTGCTTGCTGGCTACTTATCTTATTGGGAATTAAGAAAACACGAAAAGGGGTTTAAACTGTTCCATCCACCAACTGTTTCTAAAAGCTCTTAATTTAATCCTGGGAGGTGCCTTTTCACACCAAGTAATCCTGTTGAGAAGCCTCTTTGTATAAATTTTTGCGCTGCTTTTCTTCTTTTAAACCAATGAAAAATCTAAAACTGTGGGCACAGAGCCATCTAGTGGTGAGAATGGGTAGGTCAGGAGCCTCGAATCCAGCGGCTCCCAAAAGGCTTTTGAGACCCCTCAATGCCTTCAGCTCAGCTTGGAAGATTAACTGCTACCTTCCATTGAGATACACAGTATTGTTAGGGCGTCTAATGAGCAGCCAACATTTTTTTTTTTTTCTGTAGAGGATGGGGCAGAGGCAAAGGCAGAGGAAGAGAGAGAATCTCAAGCAGTCTCCAAGCCCAGCATTAGAGCCTTTCTTGGGGCTCGATTTCAAACCATGAGATCATGACCTAAGCCAAAATCAAGAGTCTGTCCTTTAACCTACTGAGCCACCCAGGCACCCCAAGCAGCAAATTCTTAATGACAAGAGTCTCTCCAACCTGCCTAGAAAGTAAGACTGTCTCTTTAATTATGGAGGCAAGTCCTAACAGCATAGGTAGGGAGTTGCTGAGGAAGAGGCAATTAAGAAGAAAGGAAGGAGAAAGTAGGGCCTCTCAATAAAGCATGGCCAGTTCATGAACCAAATGCAATGTTGGTCCTGCTCAGACCTCAGTAAACATGGATTTCAAGTGATGATGGTATGGTGATAGCTACCATTTATCAAATGCTTCTCATGTGTCACATCCTAAGTACCTGTAATAAGTTATTAAATCTACCCAACGACCCTATGAAACTCATGTCTCTGATGACAAAACTGAGGCAGAGAGTGGCTAAGTCATTTCCCAGGACCAAACAGATAGTAAGAGGCAGATGGTGGCAAGAGGGGCGGGGCAACAGGTGCAGAGCCCTTCGGTCAGCCCTCCTTTACGTGGTACCTAGGCTGAGCTTAGCAACATTATAGGTGGTATGAGAGGCTCCCAAGAGAAGAATAAGTCATCTTATCCCCAAAGCACATAGATAATAGTAAGGAGGATTTCTCATCAATGAATACGATAAGTCAGGGAGCATGGAGTAGGGAAACCAGAGTGGAACCGCAAAAACCGGGGCTGTATATCCCTGCACCACTAGCTAGCTGGGGCTGACCTTACTTGCCTCATTCAGGACAAAACTATAACTCACTTCCTTATAGGAGGGTTATGAGGTGGAAAGCAATAATGTATTTGCACAGTCTGTGGCACGGAGTCACTGCCCAGTGAGGCATGATCACTATTGAGAATACAGGAGGATAACTGAAGGTGCACTGTTGGGCATAGCTTGGTATCCAGCTGTTTATGGAAAGATTCCTCAAGAATAAGCCCCAAGCAAGATGCTAAGGAAGCCCCATGTTGTAGTGCCTTCCTTGGTCTCCCTGGTAGGCTCTCCTCTTCTCTGCTAGGTCATCTCTCCATGTGCAGTGCCTCAGATGACTCATTACATCTCTCCACCATGACTCTGCTTGCCCAGCCTCGTGGTCAACTTTCTTGAGGACTTTTCATGTAGTAGGAATGTCAGATTAACTCTTACTAAAGTGTCCATGGCTAGTCCATATATGTATATATGTACCTATACACAAACCCACATATACAAATGCATATATTTTTCACATATCTGCAAACACACATCTATGTGTACACACACACACACACACACACACACACACACACACACTTTCTTATGAAAGAATTTTTTTGTTGTTGCCTTAAATCAAAAATGTGACTATACGGGTAACAACTCCAGGTATTTAGACCACACTATTGGAGACAGATTTCACATTTGGCTATATATATTTAAGGACACTCCAGTTATATCTACACTAATCGAACTGAGGATAAATTATTAACAGACACATATATCACAGACTTATTTTCAACAAAACCCTCCCCCTACATTTTACAAAAATTCCCTGCATAATGCGAGGCTTGAGTTCTGGTGTGGGTCCTCCCTCTGGGTAACTGTGAAAATCCTGTCTCAGCCTTCTTACTGTCTCCTATCTTCTCAAACTGCTGATTTCCTCTGTGCCGGATATGCCGGTTTGCCTGGAATAGCCACATTCCCTGTCTCCACCTTCTTCCCTGCCCTGGCAGGCGAACTGTATGGAAAAGCAATGGTTTCCTTGCCCCAGCTGTGTTTGACTATGGAAGCCATGACAGGAGAGCAGAGGAGGGAAGAAAGGCCAGGGTATGTATAAAACCCTGTGTCCTTGCCCAGAGTCAATGCAAGCAGATTCCTCCCTCCACCCTCCACCGGCAAAGAGAACAGTTCCGGGAGCCCTCACTGTCTCTGAGTTCTGGGAACTGCTTGCTGCCGCACTCCTTCAGCGTTTCCAGCTCCAGGGATTGCTCCTCCCCATGGTTTCCTGATACCCTGTTGACGCCTTTGAAATAACCCTTTCATGAGACTCTCCTGATGGGTGCCGTTCTGTCTTTCTGGGGCCCTGATGGACAGGACAGCCATTATCTCTCCACTCATTGGCTCACGTACCCCCCGGGGAAACTGCTCTAAGGCCCCCCCTCTCCCCACCATAAGACCTGTCTTACACTGTGTGAGTGTCCTGCCCACCTCAGCCACAGCTGAGTGGACGCTGCGTGGTCATCTGACAGAACGCGCCATAGTAGGCTGGCCAGTTACCTACTAGTCCAACAGAGGAGCTCAGCCAAGCAGCTTCTTCTCTTAGGAATGGAGCCTGAGAGACAGAGAGAACATGGCAAAGGCTGTGGTAGCTACCTTACCTGAGTCATGAGGCAGACTGGTGGAAATATTCAGGATCATGTGCACAGGAATGTCAGGAGGCAGCTAGAAACAGAATGAGAGAAAATAGCAAAGGCACAGGGAGGCATAGCCATGCTGAGAGAGACAGGGGCTGCTCCCCAGTGCAGTCTTGGCTCCTCAGTTATGAACTTTCACCTCCATAGAGCCCAGCCAGCCCTGAACTTGAACTGCTGTGAGATCATTGTATCAGCACAAAAATATCTCCTTACTTGAACCAACCAGATCTGAAAACAGAGATGAACAAATCAGACTCAGCTTACATCTGTGGGTTGCTGGTGACAAAATATGTATATGTATGAGGGAGGCCCAAATGTGAGATATCCCTGCAGGATTAAAGTGAAATCAAGGAGTCTTAGGGTCAACAGCATCTCTACAAAATGCACACAGATGCTTAAACTATTTGAGTAGAATTATGACAGGATATTGATGAAGTGTCGAGGCGTGTCCGTGTAAGTTACTTACTAATTGAAAAGGGGGAAATCATTATTTTACTGCAGGAAAACCTGGATGTCACCACCTGATCCAAGCGATCCAGGTCAGAGTCACACTGTTAAGACGTGGACACTGAGTGCCTCCCGATGTGGTGCCCTGGGAAAGCCCCAGCACCACTCTCACGGCAGCCCAGCCCAATAGGTGAAACCTGCACCTAATCATGAGGAAACATTAGAAACAAACTGAAAGGTATTCCATAAAACAAATTCCCTGTACTCCCAGGACACCCAGGGGGCTCAGTCTGTTAAGCATCTTCCCCTGGCTCAAGTCATGATCCCTGCGTCCTGGGATTGAGTTCCACACTGGGCTCCTTGCTCAGCAGGGAGCCTGCTTCTCCTTCTGCCTGCCATTCCCTCTGCTTATGCTCAATCGATCTCTATCTCTCTCTGACAAATAAACAAAATCTTAAAAACAAACAGACATAGATTCCCTGTACTCTTCAAACTGTCAAGACCATCAAAGTCAAAGACAGACGGAAGAAACTGAATTAACAATTTCATGTTAAATGAGATGAAGGAAAGGAAACAACAAAATGAAAAGGGTGATCCTGAACTGGATCCTTCCAGAGAAAAAATTTTCTTTTCTTTCTGTTTGCAAACAGACACTTGGGACTCTTTTAGGAAAGGAAAATGAGACCTGGATTGCTTACTACATAAAGACATGGGACGAGAGCACCAATAACCTGCTCTTCAAATCCAAGTCTCTCCCCCTATCATCCTGTCTCCAAATAGCTGCAAGTTATTTCCAGCTTTATTATCATTTCCTATTATCATCAGCTCACCCGAAGATGATCTATAGCAATAAAATCTCAGCAATGACTCTCCCTTTGGTCTCAAGGCTTCTGATGCCCTCTGATTCTGTGCTGCTAAACATATCTATTAAATAACAACACATCGCAGAGCTAAACCTGGTAAGTTGGATGAATTTCCCATTTCTGTTCAAATCTATCATCTGATGATATTTCAGAAATAAAAACCCAGGCAGTCAATAGTTGCACTGTGGCAATACCAGTTCTGACTGAAAGGTCTGTATTTTTGGATTTAAAAGTATTTCAAAAAGCAGTGAATGTTTTGAAAACTCTGGGAGACTGAGGAAAACGTTCTAGGTAACAAATGTCTGTTCAGGAACTGACTATAAAGCACTGATAGATAGCTTAGGTTGATGCCCAGTAAAGATAAAGGAATAAAAGAAAAACCTTCAGCACACATTAGGCTTTATGGTGGGCTGCAAGAGCTTAATTGAGACACAGTGAGCCATACAAAAAGCGTATGTTATATAATACAAGCTTAAATGAATAGGCATCACCGACGAGTGAGAGAGAAATGAAAGGGACTTCCTGGAGTGACAGATCTACTGATTTTCAGAGTTTAATTTTTCCCCAACATGAAAATAGGTGTTTGATCTTTGTTTGCTTATTGGTTTTAGGTGGGGTCCATCACTTATTAACTATGAGCATCTCTTTTTCCATCATGTGTTCCCAACTTCCAATATTGGCATGTCCTCAATTGCCTGACATTTTATTTCACTCTGTGGGGTTTTTTTAAAATTACTTACTTTCCACTTAACAAAAGTACTTTGCCTCTTGATAACGTTCCAGATACGTGTAACAAAAACATAGTCCTGCTGAACACATTCATTTTTGACTTGAAGATAAGATCAAAAAACATGTCCACTGAGGTGGGGGAATATTCAAGGCAGTGTGGGGAGTTCTTAAATACACAGCACAAAACTGGGCTGGCAGAACATGAACATAGCAAATGTCCAGTCTGCTTACATCCTACTGGCCTAAGCAAGTCATGTGGCCAAGCCCAAGGTCAGCTACGTAAAGTTATCTACTTTCCCCATGGGTGGCATAGGCCAGTCACATAGAGGAAGTGAATGGTCAAAACCAAGAACCCAATAGCTCAAGAACTCTCCACCCTGCCCAGTAAATTAAGAAAGCAAGACTAGCATCAAAAGAATTAAAGAACCATGGGAGATATAGACCATCACTTTGCATGGTATCACGTTAAGTGAAATTCATGCACATAGGAACCATGTCCTTGCTTGGAAAGATTCTATGGTGACTGTGATTTGATCATGCAGTACTGTGCAAGGTGAGGACTGCCTACAATTAGTGATAATAATGGCTTAATAATAATGGCTTAAAATCAATATTCCATTGTGAAATGGGGTCTTAGTGCAAATTCTCAGGGCATTTAAAATGAAATCTAAACCATGCCTTCAAGACCTTAAATCATCTGTCTTATTCCCACCTTCAGACCTCATCTCCATCCCTCTGGCCCCAGGACAATGGCACATGCTATTCTCTGCTCAGCATCCTCTGTGCCCCCCCCCCACCCGTCCCGATCTTGAAAGGTTGGCTTTAGGCTTTGAAGTCTCACCTGCAAAATGATCTCTTCAGAGAGACCTGCTCTGACCAGTCAACCTAAATTAGTCACCCTATCACTCTCAGGTCAACTATGCTGACTTGTTTTCTACATAAGCCTTATCACTACTTGAGACCCTCTTACTGATGTATGTGCTTACATGTTAACAGTTTGCCTTTTTCAGTAGAATATAAGCCCCAAGGGCAAAGAATTTGTCTGGCTTATCATCATATTATTCTTATTGCCTAGGTCATTAGGGGGCACATATTGGACATGCAATGGGTACTGTTAAGTGAATGAACAGGTGTGGGAAGGGGCTGAGTCATCTAAGGACTTGTAGCTATGGTTTGGATTTTATTACAAGTGCACTAGGAAACATGTGCACAATTGTCCAATTATGAACAATCATATATGGGTTCCTTGATTATCCCTTGTGCTTTCTTAACCTAATTGCGTTACTTATGGGACAGAGATCACCATCCCAATTAATAATTCTCAACCTTGGTTACATTTTGTAATCAGCTAGGGCAGGAAGGAAACTTAAAAAAAAAAAAGTCCTGCTGCCTGGGTCCAAATCCCCAAGAATTCCAATGAACAGGTCTAGGCTGAGGCCTGACATAAGCTGTAATGATACTTGATATTCAGCCAAAGTTAAAACCCACCAGTCCATATGATACTAAAGTATAGTAGAGATTCCAAGAATGCCTCTTGGCTCATTGAGTGTGGCTGTTTTGAGTGTTTGGCTGCATTCTGACAATGTCTGACACACAGTAGGTACTCAACCAGTATTTGTTAATTGGCTTGCTAGTAAATACTTGATGAATGAGTAAATGAATGAATAATTCAATGATTTAACTAAAGTGTATAGGAAATTAGCAGAGGTGAAAGTTAGTGTAGACAGAAGTTGTTAGATGAAGTTCCATCACAGGCAGGGGGCATGAACTGAATGAGACATCCACTTGTCCTTTTTTTTTTTTCTAAAGACTTTTTTATTTATTTGACAGAGAGAAACACAGCCAGAGAGGGATCACAAGCAGGGAGAGTGAGAGAGGGAGAAGCAGGCTTCCCGCCGAGCAGGGAGCCCGATGTGGGACTCGATCCCAGGTCTCTGGGATCATGACCTGAGCCAAAGGCAGTCACTTAACCAACTGAGCCACCCAGGTGCCCCTCCACTTGTCCTTGTTATACATGTTCTAGAAACCTGGAACATCTAAGTTGGAATGAGTCATGGAGACCATCCTATTCAGGGGTTTGTGAGAGTGTTCTGGCCACACATCCTTAAGAGTTGAATGAAAGTAGGAGAAGTTTCAAGATGGAGGAGGAGTAGGAACCTAAATTTTGTCAGGTCCCAGAAATTCAGCTAGATAGCTATCAAACCATTTGGAACCCCTATAAACTCAACAGAAGATTGAAGAAAAGAATAGCAGCAATTCTATGAATAGAAAAGCAACCACTTTCCTCAAGGTAGGACATGAGGTAAAGTGAATCTGAGGCAATATGTAAGAAGATTGACCATGGGGGGAGGGCCTGGCTCCCAGCAAGTGGTAGAGCAGCAGAGCACAAAATCGGAACTTCTACAAGTCGGCTCCAGTAAGGGACCTCACTCTGGTGGCTAAGTGTGGGTGGAACCCTCACTGGGACAGTGTGGTCTCAGGACACTTGGGGTCACAGAAAGACTGGTGGTGCCTCTGTGTGGCAAGAACTCCCAGGTATCGGAGCGCAGAAGCCGACTACAAAGATGGAGCGAGGCATGGACTCTCAGCTTGGGGTTGCCATAAACTGTGATCCACGGCACAGTCAAGCCAGTACTCATCAAGTAAGGACCCCACCAGCAGCAGATCCAGGGAGACTCACCTTCCTACAGCAGGAGGAGTGGTGTGGGGTCCCCATGCAAGAGCCTGCCACAGGAATCTGCTGGATTTGGAGACTCCAAACAGGGCCAAGAGCCAGAGATAAAAACGCTCCATCAGTCAAAGGCAGGGTGAGCACGGAATGGGACTGCAGTGGAAAACCAGGGAATCAAGCATGATTGACAGCTTTTCTCTGAGGTTGCCCTGAGGAGGGGGCCTGAGCTCTCAGCTCCTCTGGGTCAGAGACTGGGAAGCCACCATCTTTATTCCCATCCTCCAAAGCTGTACTGAAAGTGTTCAAGGAACAAAAGCTCCCAAGAGCGAACCTGAGCTGATTGCTTAGCCTGGCCCCTGGCAAGGGCGGGGCAGTTCTGCCTCAGGCAAAGACATTTGAGAATCCCTGAAAGAGGCCTCTTACTCAGAAGATCAGGCAGAATATCCATCCAAGTCCAAGTTCACTGATCAATGAGAACTGCAAAGCACTAGTGTTAGAGCAATACAGCACATAGAATTCATGGCTTTCCCCCATGATTCTTTAGACTTTCAACTTTAATTTTTAAAATTTTCTTTATTTTTTTTTACTTCTTTTAGATTTTTCTTTCCTTTTGCAACCAACTTATCAATTCCTTTTTAATTTTTTTTTTAATTTTCATTTTTGCAGTCATATTCTATCCCTTCATTGTATTTAAGCTTCTTTTTTAAAAAAAAAAAATTTATTTAGAGAATGAAAGTGCTCTGTCCTTGGGGAACAGCACCAATTTTTGCAGTCTGATTAAAAGCAGTCAAAACCAAAGGGTGTTAAGAGGCAACATGGGAAAGCTGATGGCCCCTGGCAGGGATATAAAGCTGTGGCTCTGGGCGGGGGATAGAAAGTGCTCCCTAGTGCTGTGTGAGGGAACCTCGCAGCACAGGGAGTCCCTGAAGCCGCCGCTTGTCTGCCACTTGGGCTAGGCGTGTGCAACCTGCAAGGGAGGTGACTCTGCAGACTTCCGCGTGATGTGCGGGACTGCGAGGTATTAGTGCTTCCAGCATGGGTGTGGGCTTCAGAGAGTGTCTGGGCAGAGACAAGCTCTCACAAACCAGCATCAGTTGCGGTTTCTGTGGCGCGGGAGTGAAACAACAAGTGGGGGCTTCGAGTGCCATCCTGACTAGCGTCCGCAGGTGCACACTACCTGTGAGAGGTGGCGGGGTACAAGGGAAAATACACAGAAAGTCTGTGTGCCCCACACCATCCAGAGGGGGGTTAACTGAGGCCACTCTCTGAGACGGAGGTCCGGGTCCGGACAGCTTACTTTGCCCTGACTTCCCAAAAAGCTGCAAAAAGCCACAAAAGAACAAATCCCCCAGAGAACAAAAGCCTGAAAACCTGGTTTCCATAGAGCCCAGCCCCTTGAAAGGGGGTGGAGGGACTCAGTCCAGGTAACACTGACTGAAAAACAGTGTGGCAGGTCCCTCTCCCAGAAGGCAAGCCAGAAAAACAAGAGGACAACACCAAAGGGTCTCCATAAAACTATAAAACCCCAACACCAGGGAAAAAAGCAATATATTGAGCTCCTGGTACTACCCCAAAAGCTGTATGTTTTATAGATACAGCTTTTCACTTTATTTTCTTTTTAACTTCTTTTATTTTTATTTTTTAAGTTTTCATTTTAAATTTTAAATTCATTCTCATGGTTTTTGTTCTTTTATTTTTTAACCCATTTATTATTACAATGCAATACTTAATACAACACTCCATAATAACTTTTTACCTTGAACTTTTTTAAAATACATATCTGTGTTATTTTTCTTGTGGTTGTTTCTCTGTTTTTCCTTTCTTTCTGTTTATTTTTCTTTGTTCCTTTATTCTTTTTTCTTTTATATATACATATAGATATAAGCTTCAAGATAATCCTTCATTCCTGTTCAATACTACCCTTATATAAAACCAGTTTTAATTTTCCTATATCTCTAGAAAATGGAGTCCTCTAACAATAATAACAAGACACACCCAGGAAGAACTGAACTATTTTCCTTGCCCACAGCAAGGGTTCATACTCACCTTCCCATCCTATTCTTCTGTCAGTGTTTCTGTATAATTGTTTTTGCCTTTGTAATACATAAATACTGTTCTTAGGGGTCATTTGGGTTGGGCTTAGCTTTTTGATTTCTTCAACTTTCTTTTACTTTTGATGGTTTTTTCTTTGCTCTGTTGTGGGTTTGTACCATATATATCCTACCATTGGGGCCCATTTGGGCTGGGTTTTATTCTTGCTTCTTTTCTCTATTTCTCTCTCTTTTTTCTTTCTTCTTCCTTTTTGATGGTGACTTCTGATTGCTCTGAAACCTTCCAATGAGCAACTCATCTGGATCCTGGTTGATATATTCAGTTATACATCCCCTCAACCATCCCTCACCAAAATGACTTGGAGAAGGAACAACCAACAGAAGAAAAACTCAGAGACTGCAACCACTGTCACAGGACTACTGGATATGAACACAAACAATATGATAGGAATGGATTTCAGGGTAGCAACTATCCAAGCAATGGCTAAGTTGGAAAAAAACATTAGTGGCAAGACAGAAGCTGTAAGGGCAGAACTGAAAGCCAAACTGGCAGAGGTTAAAAAGGCCATTAATGAGATCCAATCTAATTTAAATACACTAACAGCTGAAGATCGCATAGTGATTTAAAAGACAGATGGATTGAGAAGGAGGAGCAACAGAAATCTTGAACAACAGCTAAAATCCCATGAAAATAGAATTAGGGAAATAAATGATGCCACAAAATGCTCTAATAACAGAATTATGGGAATCCCTGAGGAAGTTGAGAGAGAGAGAGAAGCCTAGAAGATATATTGAACAAATCTGGATAAAAATGTCCCTAATCTGGAGAATGAAATAAGTGTTCATATTCTAGAGGCAGAGAGGACACCCCCCAAGATCAATGAGGCTAGAAAAAACCCCCAGGCACATAATTGTGAAATTCACAAATCATAAATTCAAAGACTAAGTCTTAAGGGCAGCTGGGGGGAACTGATCCCTTACGTACAGAGGGAGGACCATCAGAATAATGTCAGACCTATCTACAGAAGCCTGGCAAGCCAGAAAGGGCTGGCAAGACATATTCAGGAAATGAAATGAAAAAAATATGCAACCAAGGATGATACACCCAGCAAAGTTGACTTTCAAAATGAAAGGAGAGATAAAGAGCTTTCAGGACCGGCAATGTCTAAAAGATTATGTGGCCATCAAGCCAGCACTACAAGAAATATTAAGGGGTGTTCCACAAAAGAGGAACCAACCCAAGAGTGACACAGAACAGAAATTTACAGAGGTAATCTATAGAAACATGAACTTCACAGGCAGCATAATGTCAATAAAAATGTACCTATCAATAATCACTCTCAGTGTGAATGGCCTAAATACTCCAATAAAATGGCACAGGGTTGCAGACTGGATAAAACAAGAGGACCGGTCCATATGCTGTTTACAAGAGACACATTTTGAATCTAAAGACGCTTCCAGACTGAAAGTGAGGGGATGGAGGACCACCTTTCATGCCAATGGACTTCAAAAGAAAGCCTAGTAGGGATTCTCATATCAGACAAATTAGATTTTAGTCAGAGACACAAAAGGGCACTACATCATTCTCAACGGGTCTATACACCAAGAAGATCTAACAATTGTAAATATTTATGCCCCCAACATGGGAGCAGCCAACTACATAAGCCAACTGTTAAGCAAAATAAAGAGTCATATTGATATAAATACATTAATTGTAGGAGATCTTAACACGCCACTCTCAGTAATGGACAGATCATCTAAACAGGAAATCAACAAAGAAACAAGAGCTTTGAATGACACATTGGACCAGATGGATCGCATAGATATATTCAGAAAATTCCATCCTAAAACAGCAGAATACTCATTCTTCTTGAGTGCACATGCAACTTTCTCCAGAACAGACCACATACTAGGTCACAAATCAGGGCTCAACCAATACCAAAAGATTGAGATTATTCCCTGCATATTCTCTGATCACAATGCTTGAAACTGGAACTCAACCATAAGAAAATGTTCAGAAGGAATACAAACACTTGGAAGCTAAAGACTATCCTGCTCAAGAATCTTTGGATCAACCAGGAAATCAAAGAAGAACTTAAACACTTCATGGAAACCATGAGAATGAAGATACATTGATCCAAAATCTATGGGATACAGAAAAGGCCATCCTAAGGGGGAACTACATAGCCATCCAAGCCTCACTCAAAAAAATTGAAAAATCCCAAATATACCAACTCTTGTTACACCTTAAAGAACTGGAAAATTAACAACAAATCAAGCTGACCCCACACACAAGATGGGAAATAATTAAGATTAGAGCAGTGATCAATGAATTAGAAACTAGAGATACATTAGAACACATCAATGAAAGTAGAAGCTGGTTCTTTGAAAGAATTAATAATATCAATAAATCATTGACCAAACTAATCCAAAAGAAAAGGGAGAAGACCCAAATTAATAAAATTATGAATGAAAGGGGAACGATCATGACTAACACCAAGGAAATAGAAACAATCATCAAAAATTAATATCAACAGTTATATGCCAATAAGTTTAACAACCTAGAAGATATGGATGCATTCCTGGAAACCTATAAACTTCCAAGACTGAAACAGGAAGAAATTGACAATCTGAATAGACCAATATCTAGGAACGAGATTGAAGCAGTGATCAAAAACCTCCCAAAAACAAGAGCCCAGGACCTAATGGATTCCCTGGGGAATTCTACCAAAAATTCAAAGAATAAATAATACCTATTCTCTTGAAGCTATTTCAAAAAATAGAAACAGAAGGAAAACTTCCATACTCTTTCTATGAAATCAGCATTACTCTAATCCCCAAACCAAAGACCCCATCAAAAAGGAGAACTTCAGACCAATAACCTTGATGAATATAGATGCCAAGATTCTTAACAAGATCCTTGCTAATAGGATCCAACAGTACATTAAAAAGATTATCCACTACAACCAGGTGGGATTTATCTGGGATGCAAGAGTGGTTCAATATTTTCAAATCAATCAACGTGATAAAACAAATCAATAAGAGAAGAGAGAAGAACCACATGGTACTCTCAATTGATGCAGAAAAAGCATTTGACAAAATACAATATCCGTTCCTGATTAAAACTCTTCAAAGTATAAGGATAGAGGGAACATTCCTCAACCTCATAAAATCTATCTATGAAAAACCCACAGCGAATATCATTCTCAATGGGGAAAAACTGACAGCGTTCCCACAGAGATCAGGAACAAGGCAAGGATGCCCACTCTCACCACTACTGTTCAACATAGTGTTAGAAGTCCTAGCAACAGCAATCAGACAACAAAAAGAAATAAAAAGTATTTAACTTAGCAAAGAAGAAGTCAAACTCTCTCTCTTCGCAAACAACATGATATTCTATATGGAAAACCCAAAAAGCTCTACCCTCAAACTACTGGAACTCATACAACAATTCAGTAATGTGGCAGGATACAAAATCAATGCACAGAAATCAGTTGCATTCTTATACACTAACAATGAAAATATAGAAAGGGAAATCAGAGAATAGATTCCACTTACTAAAGCACCAAAAAACATAAGATACCTAGGAATAAACCTAACCAAAGAAGTTAAGAATTAAGAATCTCTACTTGAGGAACCACAGGACACTCACGAAAGAAACTGAAGAAGACACAAAAATATGGAAGAGCAATTCATGCTTATGGATCAGAAGAATAAACAATGTTAAAATGTCTATGCTGCCCAGAGCAATCTATACTTTCAATGCTATCCCAATCAAAATTCCATCAACATTTTTCGAAGTGCTTGAACAAACAATCCTAAAATTTATATGGGACCAGGAAAGACCCCAAATTACTAAGAAAATGTTGAAAAAGAAAAACAAAGCTGGGGGCATCACATTACCTGACTTCAGGCTTTATTACAAATCTGTGATCACCAAGACAGCATAGTACTGGCACACAACCAGACACATAGACCAATGGATCAGAGTACAGAGTCCAGATATGGACCCACAAATCTATGGTCAAAGTGTCTTTGACAAAGCAGGAAAAAATATCCAGTGGACAAAAGACAGTCTCTTCATAAATGGTGCTCTGAAAATTGGGCAGCTATATATAGAAGAATAAAACTAGATCATTCCCTTATGCCACACACAAAGATAAACTCGAAATGGATGAAAGACCTCAATGTGAGATAAGAATCTATCAAAATCCTAGAGGAGAACATAGGTAGTAACATGTTTGACATCGGCCACAACAACTTCTTTCAAGACTTGTCTCCAAAGGCAAAGGAAACAAAAGTGAAAATGAACTTCTGGGACTTGATCAAAATAAAATGCTTCTGCACAGCCAAGTAAACAGTCAATAAAACAAAGAGGCAACCCATGGAATGGGAGAGGATATTTGCAAATGGCACTACAGACAAAGGGCTGATATCCAAGACCTATAAAAACTATACAACTCAACACCCAAAAAAGATGATCACATCAAAAAATAGTCAGGAGACATGAAGAAGCACTTCTCCATAGAAGACATACAAATGGCTAACAGACACATGAAAAAATGTTCATCATCACTAGCTATCAGGGAAATTCAAATCAAAACCGCATTAAGATACCACCTTACAGGGGTCTGGATGGCTCAGTAGGTTAAAGCCTCTGCCTTCAGCTTAGGTCATGATCTCAGGGTCCTGGAATCAAGGCCTGCATCAGGCTCTCTGCTCAGCAGGGAACCTGCTTCCTCCTCTCTCTCTGACTGCCTCTCTGCCTGCCTGTGATCTCTCTTTCTCTCTCTCTGTCAAATAAATAAATAAAATCTTAAAAAAAAAGATACCACCTTACACCAGTCAGAATGGCCAAAATTAACAAGACAGAAAACAACAAATGTTGGAGAGGCTGCGGAGAAAGGGGAACCCTCTTACACTGTTGGTGGGAATGCAAGTTAGTGCAGCGGCTTTGGAAAGCAGTGTAGAGATTCCTTAAAAAATTAAAAATAGAGCTACCCTATGACCCTGCAATTGCACTACTGGGTATTTACCCCAAAGATACAGATGTAGTGAAAAGAAGGGCCATATGTACCTCAATATTCATTGTAGCAGTGGCCACAATCACGAAAGTATGGAAAGAGCCAAGATGCCCTTCAACAGATGAATGGATAAAGAAGATGTGGTACATATAGACAATGGAATATTATGTCTCCATCAGAAAGGATGAATACCCAACTTTTGTAGCAACATGGACTGGATTGGAGGAGATTATGCTGGGTGAAATAAGCCAAGCAGAGAAAGTCAAGTATCATATGGTTTCACTTACTTGTGGAGCATAAGGGGTAATATAGAGGACAGTAGAAGAAGGAAAAGAAATGGGAAGTGGGGTAAATCAGGGAGGGAGACAAAACATAAGGGACTTTGGACTCAGAAACAAACCGAGGGTCTTGGAGGGGAGGGGGTAGGGAGATGGGAGAGCCTGGTGGTGGGTATTGAGGGCATGTATTGCATGGAGCACTGGGTGTGGGGCATAAACTATGAATCTTGGAACACTGAAAAAATTAAAAAATTAAAATTAAAAAAAAGAGTTGAATGAAAGAGTTGGACACCCCCTTCCTAAAAAGGTATGTCTACAACTGTATATCTAATTTGAGTGGCTTCAGCAGGCTCCTAGACAGTGGTTTCTCAAGTTAATATCCTAAGGTTCATCTTAAAGTCTCCATCAGTAGAAAATGAAACTGAGACCCAGAGAGGGCAAGGGACCTACTGGGAGCACAAGTCAAGACAGGCATAACAGCTGGGCTAGAACCTAGTTCTGCCACACTGAATGTAGTTGCCAACTTAACTTTATGCACCTGCTGAGGACAAAGTTAAGAGAATATTGTTATTTTGTTTCCTCCGCCTTTCCCACTGACAAGTCATAAAATTTCAGTAGTTCATCTAACCCCACAGCTGTGCCACTTCATTAAAAAGTGGAAATTGAAATTCTAGAGCAACCAATTCTTCCAAATCTACCATGTTTTCATGCCAGTTAAGTCTTTGGGAATAGAGTACTAGAAAACTACCCTATTGAAAGCCAAGTAACCCGGCAATAACCAGTCTATGGCTGATTTCTAGAGTAGCCTTCTTAGCCAGCCCATGTCTGTGACCACATATAACCAAAGGGGCAAAAGCTTTGCAGATGTCAGGAGAAGAAACACCAAGAATAGCCCTGGCAGATAGCTGGATAGCAGGTCTTCTGATCAAATGTGAGCTCAGAAAATAATAGGAACAAATGGGATCAAAGGATCCATAGATGTGAGAAGTAAGAGAAGAAACTGGTGTCTCATTGGTCTCCTTACCCTGGCTGGAAGGAGTCTTCAAAGGCCCTCATTTGAATTATATAGCAGAACACAACTTCTTCAGGATGACAGCCTGAGCCTAAGGGAGGTTTATGAAGCCTCACCTACGTGAAGTAAGATTCTACTGGTTGAGGCCCACAGTCTTATTATTTCTAAACTTTTATTTGTTCAGCTTCCATGACCAGGGACAAATTGTCTCTACAAACCTAACGCATTCCAGGCAAATCCCTGCTCTGTAAACACTAGCCAGGGCTTTGGAGACAAAGCTTGGCTGCCTCAGCATGGGAGGCATGAGGAGGGGTCTGCTCACCTAGACTAGAGGCAGAGGCCAGCCTCAGTATCCTACTTAGTGCCTGCTTGCCTGGACCCCATACCCACTCTTGTTCCCCTTTCTAAGAGCAGAATACCAATGACACTAGAATGCACTCTGAGAAGACAACTCCAAGAAAGCATTTTCTTAAGAGAGTACACCTTATAAGTTCTTTTTTAAAAAATCATATAGTTTCTTTTTTTTCACTTAAAAAGTTTATTCACAACACTTTCAGGTATATGTTAAAGGGATTTAGTTTGCACTTATTTCATTATCTGGAGGCAGAATTTATTTTGGGATTTATTAGCCATTTACTTTCTCTATTCCAAATTATGCAAGTTCTTTGCATTGTATACTGGGGTCTGAGCATTCTTATTCTTGTTTCTATTTTTGTGTTGTTCTTGCAGAATTATTATTTTTTCTTCTTGTTGATTGCATTCTTTCAGTCAAATAATTACAAATGTTTAAGCCAAGTTTGCCATTTGCTGTTTAATTCTTGTATGTATGCACAGATTTGGTAGCTAGAGTAAAAGATTATACATTTTGAGTGGTCAAGTCTGTCGGTCATATTTTGTCCCCCATTTATCACTAGGAAATAAAAATATGTACCTATGTGTGGTAATGGATGTTAATTAGACTTATCATGGTGATCATTTTGCAACATATAAATATCCAATCACTATGATGTACACCCAAAACAAGGATATATCAATTATGTCTCAATTTTTTTTAAAAAAAAGCATTTGCCCCTCATGGTTTCATATAAATTTCCATTTTTCCTCCTCCTCCCAAAACTCTTCCCCTAGTGGGAGAGCCTCATATTCATCCCCACACATGGGTTAGCCTTAACTTGTATCAGAGTGCCTCTCCATGATGGCGCTCCTAGAAATGAGAAGTCACCAACAGTGACATTCTATACACAGACTTCCCCTAGTGACTTGAACATTAATAAAATTTGGTATTCCCCTTCCCCCACACCCAGACATAACTAATAACTGGATTTTTAGCGAACATTCAGATATAAAACATTTGCAGTAATATGGAACTTCCTGACAACTGTTTTACAAGTATAGCCAAGTCATGATCCTTCTGGAAGGCACAGCAGAAGAAAAACAAACCAGCAAACTAACCACAATTATAGATTTTTCAAATCCCAGCAAATAGATATTCAGCCTTCAGGCTGAGAAATACTGCAGAAAAACTGCTTGTAACATTCTTTGCGTAAGTCTGGTTCACCTGCAAATGCTAACAGGTGGGCATTTTGGTCTAATATTTTCATTCATTGGAGACGGTTCCAAAGCCCTCCTTTTATCAAAGTGTTTCTCCTTGGTATTTGACTGGTGTGAATGTTAGGGATAGACTAATTAATGCAGGGGACCTCAAGAGGCAAAAAATATCTGAAATGTCTGAGGCTCCTTCTAACCGCCCTGCCTGGTAAGGGGCAGAGAGTTCTGTTAGTGACAAGCATCGGTAGACATTCCTCACTTTGAATCATTTTCATTCAAAGGCAGAGGGGGAGGACCTTTCTGAAGGGCAGACCACTGATTCCCTGTAATTTAAAGGAGAGAGCCTCATTATGCAGCGTTCTCATTTGAATTATATAAGACTCAGAGATAAGCATATCCTCTCTGCGATAAGGGCAGGGACCTATAATAGCCAAGAACTATTTTTGTGAAGGAGTCTCATTTGCACGCTTAGCAGCTGCTGGGAGAAACAAGAGCAGCCCGCAGAGGTCTAAAGCCAGCCTGACTCCTAAGCTTAAAGCAAAGAGTTGGAGGTGCAGCTGGCCACTGGTTAGGTGCCAATGTTAGTTATGCTGTAAGTCTTCGGTGTCAGACCATTAGCTCCAGGATCCTGCTGAGACCCAAATGAAGCCAGAATGGGAACATTCTTTCTTTCTTTCTTTTTTTTTTTTTTTAAGATTTTACTTATGTATTTCACAGAGAGAAACACAGCTAGAGAGGACACAAGGAGGGGGAGTGAGAGAGGGAGAAGCAGGCTCCCTGCTGAGCAGGGAGCCCAAGGTGGGGCTTGATGCCAGGACCCTGAGATCAGGACCTGAGCTGAAGGTAGATGCTTAATGACTGAGCCACCCAGGCGCCCCCTAGAATGGGAACATTCTCAAGGATGCAGTCAGAGAAGAAGAGTCATGATGTCAGTTGTTTTGGGGTCAACTTTCCCTACTGGAACACCAGAGCAGCCCGTGGGAAGGAAATTATTTTGTAATGATATCAGATACGTGCAGACTTAGACTTGGAAGCAGGGAAGCTCCCTCACTTTTGTGTCCTCAGCATGAGTCCTATGTCCATAGGAGTGGGGGCTCCTGAGAGAGCCTGAGGGCATGGGGGGCCCAGTGCACCCAGCATCACTGCAGCATCATTATTGGAAAATCAAAAGATCAGATGTTCCCCTTTCTTCTTTTTTTCCTTCTCTCTTTGCAGGCATTTGAAAAATCTAGAAGAAAAGGACAGAATAGATCTGCCAAACTAGAAAGAGCAAGTGTGGGTATTCAAGGCATGAGGAGACTGCCAAAATATTGGCTAGGAGGGCACTCATTAGAGATGTCCCACAGGTAATAAATCTGAAGTGGACAGGGAGCAAGGAAAATGGGGTTGGCAGGGGGTGGCTAGGAACCAAGTCTATGAACTGTATAGACAGGAGAAACCTAGGCAATTACTCAGGGCAGAGAGGGCCAAAGGCCTTGTTGATTTATGGGTTCATTTACATACAGGATGTGGAAAGATAATACAAATAATGAAAAAAACAACAAAACAACAACAAAAAAGCAGAAAAAAAGGTGATTATATAGAAATATCTAAAATCCCTTAAACATATCAATGGAAAGGTTTGGGATTATAAATTAAGTAGTTGTCCATTATTCTGAAAAGTCATTAAAAATCAATACATGCCTTTTACTGCATTTGATTGAAGAACTCCCGTTCTTCCTGGATCTTGAGTCGGTTAGCCTTTGGAATAGAAATATACTATCAGCTTTCCTGGGTCTCCACCTTGCCACTTTACCCTGCAGACCTTGAGACTTTCCAGGCTCCATAATCATGTGAGCCAATTCCTCATAACATATTATACAACTGATATACATATATACAACCAATAGAATGTATTATATATGTAATATATATGTGCTATAATAGTATATACTAACATATATATATACATATATATGTGTATATATATATATATATATATATATATATATATATATATGGTATATCTTGTTGGTTGTCCTTCTCTGAAGAACCCTTATGGATCTAATAGTATTACCACAACTTTATAAATAAATATACTGAGTTCTAGGGAGATTTAGTGACCACCATAAGGACACTCAACAGTTAATGACAAAGAAGGCCTTGATCATTGGACTTATAACTTAAAGATGTTGACTTGTTCTTCCCCACAGTAGGATTAAACTTTATTTCTTAGAACAGTTATAGGTTTATAGAGTAACTGAGAAGATAGTGCAGAGTTCCCATAGACATCCCATATACAATTTCCCCTATTATTAATATTTGTTACAACTAATGAACTAATAATGGTGTATTATTATTAACTAAAGGGCATCCTTGACCCAAATTTATTTATTTATTTATTTATTTATTTATTTATTTATTTATTTATTTCAAATTTCTTTAGTTTTTCTCTTTCTATTCCTGGATCCCACCTAGGATTCCACATTACATTGAGCAGTCATATCTCCTTAGGCTCCTTTTGCCTGTTAGAGTTTCTCAGACTTTCCTTTTCCTTTGGCAGTTTTGAAATACAGTCAGGGATTTTGTAGGCTGTCCCTCTGTTGGAATCTGTTTGATGTTTTCTCACGAGTAGACTGAGGTTATGGATTTGGGGGAGGAAGTAAAGTGCAGTTTTCAATACATCATATGAAGGGTATATATGGTCAATATGATTTATGACAGTTGATGCTGACCCTGATCACCTGGCTGAGGTGGTGTTTGCCAGGTTTCTACATTGTAAAGTTACTTCTTTTTTTTCTCTTTCCATTCTGTACTCTTTGGAAGGAGCTCACTATGCATAACCTGCATTTAAGGAGTGGCGAGTTATGTTCCTAGAAGCTAGAATAGCTACATAATTTATTTGGAATTCTGCATAGAAGAATGGTTTCTTCCCCCAATTTATTAATGCACGCAGTGAACTTTGGGCTTACTTTGGGTTATAATCCAATATTTATTTAACTATAGTCACCATACTGTACATCACATTCAAGGAGTTATTTATTGTCTTTTATATATATATATATATATATATATATATATATATATATATATATTTTATTTTTTAGAAGTGGGGGGTTCAGAGAGAGAGGAAGAGAGACAATCTTAGGAAGGCTCCGTACCTAGCACAGAGACCTATGTGGGGCTAGATTTCACAATCCTAAGATAATGACCTGAGCCAAATTCAAGAGTTAGATGCTCAATTGACTGGTGACTGTAGTTAATAATACTGTATTATATATTTGAAAGTTGCTAAGAGAGTAGATCTTAAAAGTTCTCATCACAAGGGGAAAAAACACAACTGTGTGGGGTAACAGACTTATTGTGGTGATCATTTCACAATATATGCAAATATCATATCATTATGTTGTACACACAAAACTACAATAATGTTAAATGTCTCAATAAAAAAATTTAAAAGAATAATCCAAGTAGACTAGAATTGAAGATATCAGTGAGAACTAATACTTAACTTAATGTAGATATAAGTGGCTATGTATAGAAAAGTTTATAGATAGTAGTATACACACATATATTTCTTTGCTCTATCCACCAAGAAGACCTAGAAGTAATGACACCACAGTAAAAATGAGCACACCTAGTACCAAGATCTTGGTTTCTAATATCATTCTCCAATGACAGGTACCAGGACTCCTTGGAGAAATGACCGATTCTAGGGCTAGGACAGAAAATATACAAGATGAACATGGAGCATTTTGTTGTTCAGAAAGTAAGGAAGTACACACACACAAAAATAAAACAAAATGATAACTCATTTGGGTGTGTCAAAGGGACATGGAAGTAAACTGAAGAGCTCCCAATGGCCAAAGCTGGAAAATTTTTTGTGACAAAATAAAGTAATATTGGATTATCACATCTCTTATGTAGAGTTCTTTGCCTTTGATCTACAGATTCCATTAATTTCCAGTTATTTAGGTCAGTATCTTTTCCGTCATCCTTTTCATTGGGTTGTTTTGTACATTTCCAATGTAAATATATTCTTTCATTACAGTATACCCTCTTTATTAAAATCTGCTGATGGGGCACCTGGGTGGCTCAGTGGGTTAAAGCCTCTGCCTTCAGCTCAGGTCATGATCTCAGGGTCCTGGGATCGAGGTCTGAGTCGGGCTCTCTGTTCAGCAGGGAGCCTGTTTCCTCTGCTCTCTCTGCCTGCCTCTCTGCCTACTTGTGATCTCTCTCTGTCAAATAAATAAATAAAATCTTTAAAAAAAATCTGCTGACTTCTTAAACTAGTTTTTAATAGATATGCACTAAACATCACCTCCTTCCTTTACTCACTAGCAAAATTTCTATGGGTTTTGACACACGTATAATGTCATACTCAAAAATTACAGAATCATACAGAATATTTCAACTCCTCTAAAAATACCCTATACCTCACCTCCCCTACTTCCTTCTGGCCATCAATTGATCTTTTTGCCATCTTTATCGTTTTGCCTTTTCCAGAGTTTCATACAGTTGGAATCATACAGTTTGTATCCTTTTCAGACTGGCTTCTTTCACTTAGCAATATTCATTGAAGATTTTCACGTGTCTTTTTGTCTCGTCATAGATAATTTTTTATCACTGAATAACATTCCACTTTAGGGATGTCCCAGTTTATTTGTCCATTCAACTGTTGGAGGACTTCTTGGTAGCTTTCAGTTTTTGGAAACTGCAAATAAAGATGCTATAAATACATGCATGCAGTTTTTAACTCAACTGCATCAATACCTAGAGGTGTGATTGCTAGATCATACGGTAAAACTATGTTTAGCTTTGTAAGAAGTTGCCAAACTAGCTTCCAAAGTGTATGCACCATTTGGCATTCCTATGAGCAATGAATAAGAGTATTTACTGTTCTATATCTTCACCAGCATTTGGTATCACGGTTTTCTGAATTTTAATCATTTTAATAGTTGCGTAGTAGAATTTCATTATTTTAATTCACTCTTCCCTAATAACAAATTATATTGAGCAGAGGAGTTCTTTGTATATTTTAGATACAAGTCCATTCTCAGATAAATATTTTGCAAACATTTTCTTCCAGTTTGTGGATTTGTCTCTTCATTCTCTTAAAAAATATCTCAGAACAAAGTTTACCTTTTCACATAGGTTAACATTTTTCTTTTTTCTTTCATAGATCATGCTTTTGATATCCTATCTAAAAATTTATTGCAAACCCTGGGCCACCCAGATTTTCTCATGAAAGGTCTACATGTCCACATATATTTATTTATTGGACACATGATTGTCTAATTTTTCTAGCATTGTTTCTCAAAAAAAGATTTACCTTTCTCCATTGAATTGCCTTTGCTCCTTTAACAAATATCACCTGACTACATTTGTATGGGTCTACTCAGAGCTTTCTATTCTTTCCCATTGATCTATGTATCTGTTCTTTCTCTAATACTATGCTTCCTTGATTACTATAGCTTTATAGTAAATATTGAAGTCAGAGAGTGTCAGTCCTCCAATTTTGTTCATTAGTATTGTTCAGACTATTTTGGATCTCTTACCTGTCCATATAAATTTTAGAATCAGCTTGTCAATATTCACAAAATATCTTTCTGGGATTTTTGACTGAAATTATTTTGAATCTGTAGATAAATTTGGGAAGAATCAACACCTAAATAATTACTCTTTCAGTTCATGAGCACAGAATACTTACTTAGATCTTTGTTTTTATTTATCAGAGTTTTGTTTTCTGTATATTTTGAACATATTTTGGCAGGTTTATACTGAAATATTTCCTTTCTTGACACAAATACAAATTGTATCATGTTTTTTTTAATTTGAAATTCCAGTTGTTCATTGTTGACATATAGGGAAGCCAATTGACCTTTGTATATTCACTTAGAATTCTCTCACTCTTGATGTAATTGTTTATTAATTCCTGGAGATTTTGTTGACTCTTTGGGATTTTCTACATAGACAATCATGTCAACTGTGAGCCACGCAGTTTGATTTCTTTCTTCCCAATCTTTATGCCCTTTAATTCTATCTCTTGTCTTGTTTCACCAACCATGGCTTCCAGTAGGATGTTGAATAGGAGTGGTGAGAAGGGACATTGTTATCTTGTTCCCAATTTTAAGGAGAAAACTTCTAGTTCCGCACCATTAAGAATGATGTTAGCCGAGATTTTAATCAAGTTGAGAAAGTTTCCCTGTGTTCCTAGTTTGCTATGAGTTTTTATGATGAATCAGTGCTGGATTTTGTCAAACGCTTTTTCTGCATCGATTGATTTGATCATATTTTTTCTCTTAATTTGTTGATGTAGTAGATAACAAAAATTGATATATAATTTCAAATATTGAGCTAGTCTTGCACACCTGGAATAAATCTCACTTGGTTGCAGTGTATAACTCTTTCTGTACATTGTTGGACTTGAGATTCCATAGCTTTTTAAGACATATCCATAAAATGACTAGTTTCATTATTTCCAGTATTAAAAGTATTCACTACAGTATCATTTTTAAAACTTTTTCTTTAGCGTAATGTTAAATTTTCAATTTGTATTCTATTCAGAACGTCTTGCCTCTTAATTTGTCTTGTACCCTGCTCCAGACATAGAAGCCACCAGTACAGAGGGGAGACTTGGTAAGAAGTTTACTGTTTCCCCCCATCACCTCCTTCCTTACTCACTAGCAGAGATTTTTGGCCACTCCTGCATTGTCCTGGCTTGAAAGAAAAAGAAGAAAGCACAGTATCACATTGTTTTTAGGGTTGTTGGGACCAGAGTTTTAAGATAAAACACTTCTAGTGAAGGGGCAGCTAGCTCCAGGCACGGGAGGTAGTCCAGCAGTCAGGTCAAGGAAAGTGCTACTCCTTAGTGGGAAAGGTGGTTTCTGCTTATGGACCCTCTGAGAGGGCTCTCATCTTGTAACAGTTTCTACTTATTATTGAGGTATGTGACCCTTCTAGTATATGTAAACTTCCAACTTACTGTTATCAGAAGTAGCCTGGCCTTAGTTTTGTAGTGGAGAATCCAGAGAAAGTCCTGTCCCTTGCTTGGAAAACGGTGGTAACAGGGAAAGCAGTAGCCTCTCTCTGCTCTCCTTCCCCTCTCTGAGGCAGGATTGGTGGTGGCAGCAGAAGCTAAGCAGCATGATGAGGAGACTGGAGTGTTGGCAAAAGCCAACAGTGACCTATTCCAAAGGTCCCATTAGACAACACCAGCAAGGATTTTTGGTAGTAGCCTGGGAAGCTGTAGGGTGGAAGCCAGTCTCCATCTGGGTATGAGTAGAAACATTGCCTTGTTGATAAGCAGGGCAGGGAATCTCAGACTGACCAGTTACAGCAACAAAGTGGTCAAAAACTATAAGCCAGAGACCAAAACTATGTGGACTATGTTAGGCTTGTGATTTCCTCAGTGAATCTGTTGTTGTCTTTTGCCCATCTTTTCTATGAGGATTGGCAGTAAACTCAAAAAGAAGTTTCTGAGTCTGTCTTTGAGGCATCAGTAAAAGGTGGAGGAAAAATGAAGAAATCAGATATGTCTGCTAAGCAGTTTTTCAGGGAAAAAAAATCCAAAGCAGAGGAGAGGTGAGGTCTTCATCACTGAATGGAGGAAAGTGGCTGTCCTGTGGGTAGAAAAGGAGCATAGGAAGAGGGGGCTGGGCCTGAGAGGGTCCCTATCTCCTTCAGAAAGAATTTGAAAATGGTGACCCACTCTCTCATAGAAAACTCAGGGTTTTGCAATCTAGCACTACAGAATTTGTCACCTGCTTCTGAAGCTCATTAGCTGTGTGTCTTTGAGCCATTTGTCTTAGAGCCTCAGTTTTCTTGCCTTTAAAATGCATCTAATGCCTACCATTGAATTATTATAGAAATCAACTGAGGTAAAACATATAAAACACTTGGAGCAGAGCAAAAATGGTGGATTTTTAAATCTTATTTTATTCAATATGCCCTGGAGATAAGACTTATTGCCACACATTAATGCATGCTCTTAATGAAGATCCTGAGACATCAAGAGTTAAGCTTAAAGCCTTTGACACTTAAAGGCTTCATCTGTTACCCAAAAAACAAAAACAAAACAACAACAAAAAAACAAAAATGAAACAAACAGAAAACCCACAAAAACTCATTAATTTGAAAGTTTTGTTTTTTTTTTAAATGACCACAAACTCTTTGATAGCCTTTGCATCAAGAGTTAGGGCTGGGGCACCTGGACGGCTCAGTCAGGTAAGTGGCTGACTTTGGCTCAGGTCATGATCTCAGGGACCTGGGATGGAGCCCCACATTGGTCTCCCTCTCCCTCTCCCTCTGCCCCTCTCCTTGCTCATGCTCTCTCTCAAATAAATAAATAAAATATTGGGGGGAAAAAGAGTTAGGGTCTATGCCCCTCTCTCCTTGTGTCTTTACAGACTTATAATTGCTTCAATAAATGGAGTATGATGCTCTAAGACTTCTCATGCTGGATCACTAAAGGCCATGCAACTTACATCTTCTTATGAGATGATTTCCCTGGTAGAAGATGGCAATCATGTAAGAAATCCAACTTTCCTGAAACCACCATTCTGGAGAAGTCTATATATAGGTCTTCAGTTTGCAGCTATGGCTGGATGATCATTAAATGCCCTCTTGGACATCTAGCCCAGGTAAACCTTCAGATGGCAGCAGTCCCAGACAATCTCTGAATACATCCACATGAAAGATCCCCAGTGAGAACTAATAAGTCACTAATACCTTATATTTCTGATGTATAATTTGGTGAGCAAAATAAATGATTACCATCTTAGATAACTAAGGTATGAGATAATTTTCAGGCAGGAATAATAACAAGAACACTTGTGTAGAATACCCCATCAGCCCATGATGGACAGACTTGATGTGACAGTACTCTCATCAGACCATAATGAAAATTCACCTACAAGATTAAGAACCTCATAAATACAGGGCTTTCAGATTCTTCCCATATTTCCCCAATGCCTAATTGGTCAATGGATTCAGAACCTTAAAAATAAAACAAACCTCTTTCTCATCTCCATTTCTGTCACCTGCTTGATCATTTTGATGTTGATGAACAATAATTCTGTGTTTCCTATGTTCCTCCAGGTGTGATGAGTGGCTCTCATCCTTCGAACCAGGACAGAGCACCTGTGTCCGCTGCAGGTGGAACTGTAGTCAGCAGGAGATACGCAGACTGGCAGCCACAGCTCTCCCACCATCAGCAGGGCAGTCCCTCTGTCAGCATCTGTCTGAGTGGAAAATAGACCATTGTTGGTGGAATTTGTGAGCTACCAATTTGTCAATAGCAATGCCTTTGAAGGGAGGAAAGTGAAGTTACACAGAAGAAATAAAATCCTATTTTTTAATCCTCTGGGGTTTAATGTCTGTTTCACTGCTGTTAAGATTTTTGAGAGATAGAGTGTGCCTGAGAAAAATACTATGGCAAAGGCAGAACTGTACAAATTGGTTTCCATAGCAACTTCTCAGCTAAGAGTAATGGTTCTACCCAGGCTAGAGGGAAAATTTGTAAGACTAAAATATGCACAAAATAAACACTTTCATGACTTTATTGTTTTCCTTAAGTATTTAATTTTATGTAACTTGCTTGATGCACATATTAAAACTCTGACCATGGGGGACTGTTTCCCCATGATCCTCCATTTCTGGGAACTCATGAAATGCAGAACTACACTCTGATGCATAATAATCTATTACTTCCTGTTAAAACAACAAAGCATAAAATTTATAATGTAAGTGAATCTTAGAGACTCCTGCCCCAAGATGTAAAGTGACTTGCTGAATGTCATTCTTGAAAGTTTAGTTTGTGCTCAGTTTACTTACCGATGTCTTCCCATCTCACAGGGTTGCTGTGAAGATTGAGACAAAGTACATAAAAATTTTTGTGTAAAGCTAAAATACAAAAGTCATATTAATAAGAGAAAAAGCACTAGTAATAATAGTAGTGATAGTGGTATCATTATTATTATTGGCAGAACTCAAACTCAGGTCTCCAGAGGATACCGCTAACCCTGTTTTTGCTCCCTACCATCCACCAGTATTGGAGTTTGATCCTCTCCATAAAAATTTAATGGCACATGGGGTATCTGGGTGGTTCAGTCAGTTAAGCAACGGCCTCTTGGTTTTGGCTCAGGTCATGATCTCAGGGTCATGAGATGGAGCCCTGCCTCAGACTCTGCTCAGGCAGTCTGTCCAAGACTCTTCCTCTCTCTCTGCCCCTCCCCCACCTCGCTCTCTCCCTCTTGCACACTCTCTCTCTCTAAAATAAATAAATCAATCTTTTTTTTAAAAAAGTAATGTGTGATAGAAGAATCAAAGCTTGGTGAGGTATTGTTACGGAACCTGGGCTGGGTCCTGATGGAAGAACCAAGTGGCACTCGGAGACTTTGGAGGATCAGAGGCTTACTTAACAGTGGCAAGCTCCGAGGAGAGTGGTCTCCAAAGGTCTGATCTCTGACCACAAGCAGGAAGGGTAATTTTTGCCCTTCTACTTCCACATACTTGGTACTTTTGGTGGGTGCACAGGAAATGGGGTAGAGAAGAAGAACCCGGAAGGGCTTTGAGGTAGGAACTGGAATTCTCTTGCTGGTTTGGTTGGCCATCTTAGGGTATAGTTTTTCCTTTATCAGAATTAACTATGTCTCCAGGTATTTCTTACTTCTTACTTCTCAGAGTTGCCCTATTGTTAGTAGTACTTGTCTCTACTCATAGGGCATTTTAAATGCTGAAATGACCCAAGGAATGCTAAATGGAGAAGGGAGGAAAAGAGAGAAAAAGGTGAATTACAATGAGGAAGAACAAGAAATTAAGAAAAAATACTTTCAGCCCACACTGAAGATATAAACCTTATACTTAAGAATAATTTTAAAATACACAAATATATACTATATGATATATGATATTTACATATATATAATATATATATTTTTTAGTTTTTAAGAGTTTGTACTAAAATCAATACAACATTGGACTTCAACATAATAATCATTATATGAAGTGGTTGTGATTTCAGACACAAACATTTTAGAGCTGTTATTTTAAAACTGACCTGAGAACTACAAGTTCAGTTCTATTACTTTAAAATTTAAAACTGTTAAATTTAAACTATGTTATTTCTCCTATTCCACATATCATTCACCAAATGTGGCTATGAACTACCTTCTGTTGTTGACAGAATTCCCACTCACTCTCAAAATGTAAGAAGTCACCAACACTGAAGATAAGTAAAAGTGTGTGTTCCGAATATAATTAACTCCTACAGGAGCTTGAAAATGCCCTGGGAAATAAAGATTTTATGGGAACAAATCCGAAGTGATTACTTTGAAGTAGAAAAAATTCTGGATGTGAATATCCCAGCATATTTGCTTTCCTTTTTTAAAAAAAAAATTTATTTACTTATTTGACACAGAGAGAGAGAAAGAGCACAAGCAGGGGAAGTGGCAGGTAGAGGGAGAAGAGAAGCAGACTCTTGCTGAGCAGGGAGCCCAATGTGGGTTTCCATCCCAGGATCCTGGGATCATGACCTGAGCTGAAGGCAGCTTCTCAACCAACTGAGCCACCCAGATGCCCCCTGCTTTCCTTTTTGAACTGAAGTATAGTTGACCCACAATGTTCTATTAGTTTCAGGTGTACAACACAATGATTCAACAATTCTGTACAGTACTTAGTGCTCAACAATATTAAGTGTCTTCAGCATATTGACTATATATTTTCTATGCTTTTTATCTCTGTGAGTATTTTAGAAGTGGAGGTCCATACGTCTCAATCCCAAGATTAATTATGCTATTTTGTAGTTAGAATTTGACTCATTCACTTACTCATCAGTTTGTTCATTTAAATACTAATTTTTGGGGCGCCTGGGTGGCTCAGTGGGTTAAAGCCTCTGCCTTAGGCTCAGGTCATGATCTCAGGGTCCTGGGATTGAAGCCCACATTGGGATCTCTGCTCAGAGGGGAGCCTGCTTCTTCCTCTTTCTCTGCCTGCCTCTCTGCCTACTTGTGATCTCTCTCTGTCAAATAAATAAAAATCTTAAAAAAAAAACCCAAATACTAATTTTCACTCCTATGAAAGTTTTATGAGTACTAGAACATTAAGCTGAATATAAGACAATCTCATCTATATACTGATGCTTTCCATACTTGTATTTCCATACCCAACCACTCCTCATATTTCAGGCCCATATTTCTATCTGCCTTCTGGAACTTTCCTCTTCACGTTCCATAGAAACTTCAGACTTTATGTACCAAATTTTACATCTGGCCACATCAAAGTGGAGACCAAAAAGCTTTTTTGTTTGTTTTTCTAGTTAATCATTAGAGCACCAATCTGTTCTTATCTATAGAACGCCAGACACTCCTTTTTTAAGAGCAACATTTAGTACGATTCTTATGAGATCCTGAAGCATTTTTCAGACCCAAGGGGTCCATATGACTTCCAGTGCCAAACCCGGAGATAGGTTCCCTTTGCCCACCACCACCACCATCTTGAATACAGTCAAAGGATGAACACTGGTCCCACACAGATCAGGGGTGATTTGCCTTGATGATGCTCTTGAACACCAACCATATTCTATACCCTGGAATGATACTCTCTGCTTCGGGTAGGGTTGAAGCTTGCTCTTCTGTATCCTCCCATGCCCAACAAGTTTTTAAAGCATGACCCCACCCCAGCATGTCCTGCCAGTGTCTACTGGCATCAGCCACACACAAGGGTTCCCTCCCATGTAAACCCTTAGGCAGCCAGATTCCCTTTCTCTTGTGGTGTTTCTGTCCTCTGTTGGCACTGTGTCTGTCTTTAATTCCTCTTTTCTTTGTATTAGAAGAGCATCCTAAAAATGCTAGTATGTCAGTACCCTGATGTACATGTTTCATCACTGCACTCATAGCTAAGGATGCTGAGTACCTGCTTAACCACACTTAATCACAGTAATAAAGGGAATCAAATCCCTATCATCAAGAAAACCTGGCATTGAGAGGTTACAACTGACAACTGAAATAAGAAACAAAAACAAAAACAAAAGCAGGCTAGGTGCTTCAGCAAACACGTGCTGTGAGCACCAGATGAGAATTTTAACTCTCTCAGAATTTTCCAGAGACCAGACATTGTATTGCTCTTCTTGTGGCTCAAAACTTTAGGCTTGTGATCTTTGAACAAGGCAGTTTTAGGGAAATGATCTGATACATTAGAGCCATTTTTCTAAACCAGCAAACTTAATAGGGATTCCTGTAACGTCCTGGAGAGAAAAAGTGGCAACTAGGACCTTGTTTCCCCTTTCCTGCAGCCTTCCATGTTCCCATCTTTAGTTCCCTTCTTTCCCCTGTGAAATAAGTTAAGCCGATATGTGCAAAAATGGCTTGTCAAAAACAGCACGTATAGGGATGATGGCTCCTGTGAGGGATTTTCCATGAGCCCAGCAGCTACCAGTTATACAGCAAGTGGGTTAAAATGTCTATAGCCATAAGCGGTCCGAATCAGCAAATTTCGAAGTGTCAGCTGTCAGGTGGTAGAATTCTGGTTAATTGGGTAAGCACAAACATCTGCAAAATGAATCTGATTCTGATGGACTCTGAAGCTGACAGCATTTTAGAAAGGAAAGCATTAACTGCATGTATTTTGCTCTCCATATGCTGAGGTTCCTCCTCTGGTCACATTCAAAATTTTAGAACAGAGGTATTAGCTTACACTAAATATATATGCATGAATACACACTGAGCTCTCCCACACCACCTTCAGAGATGCCAGTAGACCTTTCCCAATCGCATGTCCTGTGAATTCCATGCTGTTAATGGCTCCCAGGTCCTAGGATCCTCTCTTTACTCTTACGCTAGGTTTCTATGGACTGCCCCCAAATTTGCTATTTACATGGACTTTGGACAGCTATGCACTTACTTAACTGTCTCCTGACTAAATGCCACCTAGAACCAAGCCCCCTTACCCCTTTCCAGCTTCCCAACAATTTCATTGGCTAGGTGTTAAGCACAGCTTTGCTGGATAAACATGAATCTTCAGGGAGCACAGCAGGAGAGGTTTTATGCAGAATAGTTTCCATTGATCCTTCCAGACTTACCCTTCACAATCTGCACCAGACTCTGTGCCCCAGGGGCTAACCTAATGGACCACATCAATGGGCTCTTTTGTCTCAAGATATCATGGCGTTTAATCAACTTGGCAGGAAGGACCAGGGAGACCAGAGCCTTTCATCAGGTTGGCTGGGTCCATAGGTCACACTCCTATCAAGCAAATGACTACAAGTAGCTATCATTTAGGATTCTGGGAGTGGTTCCTCACTCCTGATCACTCCAGGTATGGGGTGCTACAACTGTTGTTAGTTATACATTACACCTTATTAATGCCCTTCAGCCCTGACCATGATCACCCTTAATTAATTAATTAATTAATTATATCGTTACTTAAATTTTCTTTCCAGTGTTTCAAGATTCATTCCCCATTCCCCACACCCAGTGCTCTATGCAATAGGTGCCCTCAGTACCCACCACCAGGCTCTATCCCCCCAGCCCCCTCCCTCCAAGTCTCTTAGTTTGTGTCCAAAGTCTTTCTTGTTCCATTTCTTTCCCTGGGATCACCCTTAACTTAAACTTTCCACACATCAGCTAGCCTGAGGTGCTTGGTGCCTCCTGCTGGGTCCCTGCCTGACAGAGCTGGGTCTTCTTCTTGGGCAGAAACAGGGAGAGGACCAGCATTCAAATCCTTACTGAGACCCTACTGAGACCACACCAGGATGGGGTGGTGAACTAAGCAGCAGAACATCCTGCATTCATGGGTTCTGCATCCAATGGAGAGAGACAGAGAATGAAAAATAGACAGCAAAGTGCTATAGAGAAGGGGGGAAAGGTGAAAGAAAAGGGAACAGAGAGGCCCAGGGATTCAATCTGATATAACATGGCCAAGGAACGACTGGTTGTCTTGTGCAGGGTATGTCCATCAGGCTATATAGGATAAAGGAAAATCCCAAATCCAAAAAATATGAGGAAATTCCCTGGCAGAAAAATGGTTATTTGGTTAACTGGTTGAAAGCAGCAAGCAAGGATTTAACATGCCATCATCTTTAGAGAGAACCAATAGAATATCAAAATTGACAAAGTTAAACAGTTTAACAACAACAACAACAAAATCTTTAAGTACTTCAAGAACTTTATTTACCTGACTGGCTCCCAAGCAAATCAACGCTTTGTCCCGACAAGTTGTAGGAATAGCATGAAATTTTATCCTCATAAAAAAACATGAAAAATTAAGAAATTAATATTTCAAAAGATAATTCAAGGCAACATGTTTTTTTCCTAATATTTTTTTTTGTCCTGATAAACTCATTCCCTCTTCTCCATTTAAGGAGAGATAGTGATTGTGGGTTCATTGCTGCAATGGTAGTAATGTGTCAGAAAGGAAGTGTTCAGTGGATCTTAGAGGATTTGGATGTAAACAAGATGTCTTGGAAAAGCATTATTAACAGACTAGCTCCTCTCCCCTCAATGCTTTCAGGCTCCAGGCAAGTAGGATCCTGAGTGAAGAGACCAGGAGGGTGAGGGGACTGGATAGCTAGGCTCCTCTAAGGAAGCAAATAATATTCCATTGCACCCAATCATGCAAAAATGAGGACCCAGCATGACCTGATATTCGATTTTTCAAGAAGAGCCAGAAAGCGGAATCTTGACATGAAATCCCCTGACTTCAAATGCTAGCAACAAGTGAAAAGGTTTATGTATAACACTGGACCACCTAAACAGAGCTTCTATAGATTGCCTTTGTCTTCTGGCCAGATTTAGCCTGTTGGCCATGAGTTTGCTACCTCCACTTCAGAGAAAGAGGAAATGCAAACAGCAACACGGAGATGTAAAAACACTCCTTGGCCACAATCCATCAGTACAATCTGCTACAAACAACACTGTATGCAAGAGATGTTTGCTCAAAGAAAGCAGAAGAAGAAACACTTGCAGGATAAAGAGAAAGTGTAGGGCTGTAAGAAGAACCATCTCTTGAACAAGATGGCAGGCATAGGAGTTCTAATTCCACTGGGAAAGCCAAAGCAACCCTCTTACCTAAAATCTGGAGGGATGTTCCCCCCCGCCCCCAATGCATGGCAGATGAGGTTCAAGCCAATTTGATTTGGGACACACAGTATTAGAAGGCAGAGGAGGGTTAGTAAAGCGTCCTCTAAACTGAGAAGGCACTTGAAGATAGAGAAATGAAACAAGCCACTGCATACCATTTACACAATTTTATTCAAGGGAACTTACTGACAGTGGGGGAATAGAGCAGACAATGACCTGGCTTCCATGTAGCCATTTTCCATCCTGCCTGACCTTACCTCACAGCATCTATAGAGTGAGGTGGTGGGGTCACAGAGCAGTCACCTAGAGCGGGGCATTCTGTATGCTAGTCATCCCTCCTAGTTATAGAAAGTGGGATCTTGTATGTACCACATTAAGGAAGAATAGAACCAGCCTCCCTGCATTCTATTCAGGGCATACAGTAACCTTGGGGGACCTGGAACATGTAGTCCCAAGGGAAATTATTGCATGGGCATGTACAAGATGGAGAGCCAGAGCTGGAGCTGGTGTTGTCAGCTGGTGTTGTCTCTCCCACACAGAGTCACTCAGCTGGCAACCAGAGGAGGACACTATGCTCAGAGGAACAGAGTGAGTGATCCATCTGGACTCATATGGGAAAAGGGTGGCAGAGACAAGAGGTAAGTGCTGGTCTTGCTTCCTGCAAATTGGATGCTTTTTCAGTAGCTAGGAATCCCAGAGTTATCAAACTCATCAACTGAGAAAGACAAAGATGAAAAAAAAAGTGAAGGAAGAGGAGAAGAAGGAAAAAGAGGATTGGGTGGGAAGACAGAGAGAGAAGGACAGAAACAAAGAAGGAAAAGAAAGGAAGAAAAGAAAGAAAGAAAGAGATGAAAATAAAAGAAAAACAGCAAGAAAAGGAAGAGAAAGACAGCAAATCAATGAAAATGCAGGGGAAATGGAAAAGAAAATTCAAAGGAAAAGGGAAGAAAACAGAGAAAATGGGGGAAGGAAAGAAAGGAAGGAAGCAGAGAAGTTTAACAAGAAAGGGCAAGAATAAAAAGAAAAGCAAGAAAACTTGGGAAGGAAGGAGGGCAAGAAAATGGGAGCAATAATAGGGAAATGAGAATAGGAAGTGAGAAAACAGGAAGTGGAGGGTGGGGAGGGAGAAAGAAAGGATATTTTCAGACGCACAGAAGGTAAGTCAGTCATGGCCGACACACACAAACTCAGTTCTAGATGAGGGTTCTCCGCAGCTCACAGTTCCTCTTGGCCCAAGAACCAGACAGAACTCAGAGAGGAAGAGAGAACACAAGGAAGGACAAATATCCTCTATTTCTGTGCCCAGGGCAGCATGAAGTGAGGAATGGCCTTGCACTGGCTGGGGCTGAAAGGATATCCAGCAAATGAAGGATTTTTGTCATGTGAGCCAGGGTTAATCAGTCCGAACAGTGAAATCTTTGTGATCCAAAGCGCGAAGAGTGAAGGAATTGATTGCATCCATTCATGCTTCTCCGGGTGGCTGAGGCTCTGGCTGCTCCCCTCTCTCAAAGGACCCCTGGGGCCCAGCTATGACAGAGCACTCTCTACTCCAAAGCTGTGGTGGCTTCTAAAGAAAGTTCGAAGATGTTCCTCAGGATGTGAAAGATAACTGCATGCCATTCCTGCCCTAGTGAATTTCTACCTCTAGGATTTACATGAAAAGAAATGGAAAACACAAACTACAAACACTTTTTTTGCCCAGTGCTAGGCTTATAGCAGGTAAAGTACTGGTGGACTTGGATGGATGTTACTCTCTTTCTACTTTTAAGGTCCTGTATTATCAAAGGATTCCAGCTGTGGTTTCTGGTAGTCTCTGGAAGGTTCTGCCTCATTGTTTTCTGAATCTGGGAAATGAAGATACCATCTCTAGCAACTGGAGGATGAGCAAATATACTGTCCTCTGTTTACAAAAGAAAAGAAATGGGGTGCATGAAAATTCTCCTTTCTCAAGTACGGCACAGAGACTTTTAATGACTTTATCCTTACAGATAAATGAGCTTCTGGTACTTGCCCCACTATACCTAAGACCTAGCACAGAATTTGCAGGTTACACATGTCTTATCAAAACTGAAGTAGTTTGTATATGGGAAAGAGTCCTGGACTGGATTGTTTTCCCTCCAATTAGTAACCAAAGCTAAGTCATCAGCCAAGTTTCCAAAGAGCACTTCATAGGTTTCTTCTACTAACTAAATCTAATTGATTTATTTTAGGGGTCTCAGACTGGCAGGCCTGATGCTGAATCTGACCAGCAGCCACAGTGTCTGTGGCCGGCACTGTGTGCCCAGCCTGTCCCCTGGTCTGCCTGGCCCGTGAGTTGTGTGGGTGGCACGTCCTGAATTAGCCAGCCTGAAGGTCTTTACAATGGCAATGCACTACCTGTTCCCCCAAGTGAAACCAACAGTCTAGCATCATGCCGCATTCCTTCCCACCTCTGTGACTTGCTCGCCCAGGCTTCTTTGGGGGCTGCACTTCTTCTGCCCATCTCATCACTACTGAGGTTTCTCCTGGTGCTCCCCATCCCAGTCTACATGACACACATTAGGTGCCTGCTTCCCAGGCTGAGCGCCCAGGACTCCCCTGCCTACAGTTTCCCTCTAAGCTGCTCCATTTTCCTCCTGTGTGTCTCTGCTTAGATGCTCCAATAGTACCACATGGTCCCAACAAGGTTTGAAGTGTAAGCCACAATGGCTCTGCTCCCTTCTCTACCATACCACGCTTAGCTGCTGGTGCCGACCTCTCTCCTTCCAACCTCTGAACTTCACTGTTCTTCCATCTGTTCAGTCTAACCACTTCTACCTCTCTCTGCCTGGAGCCCTCCTTCTCATCCTTTAAGTAGAGCTTACTTCCTCAAACTCTTCCTGACCACATGACTGCTTCTCTGGGCTCTCACAGCACCTATCCCATCTAGTCTGTTCTAATTTACTCACCCATTTGCTGCCAACTCCTAAAAACTGGCTCAGTGTCTTTTTTACTCTTGCTTCCCCTGTATCTAGCACTGCCACTTGTCCAGTAAATAAGAAAAGCAAATTAAAGACAAACGGGGTTCCACTCTCCTAAAAATGTATTATCCACCTCTAAGGATCCTTTTCTTCATTTCTTTCTCCTAAGCTTAGCTCATCAATCAGTGACCTGCCATGATACATTTATTCCACTTACTATCCAATGATGTCATTTGTGCATTGAAGCAAAGCCTGTTGTCTGTATGGATTCTGCCGTGTTTAATCGCTGCCTCTGTGATAGCAGGATGTTCACTACAAGAGAAATGTTTGCCTAAGAGGGGAGTAAAAGTTACCGTTTAATTCACAAGTGAGTTGATTTGGTGAAGTGGAATTCCACGGGAAATTTGCCCCCCCTCACTGGGAAGGCCTGTTCTGTTCCTGGTTAACATGCAAGACACGTTTCTGGTATTCCTAGGAGTGGGTTCATTCGTGCACATTCGGGGAGGATGGACCTCTCTCTGTCTCTCACATCTCCAGCTTCTGACCGCTCAACACTCATAGCCACTTCAAACGGCACTGGCGTGGAGGCCGCGTTTTGCGAGCATGGTGACATATTTGCAATTCACCCGCATCTTTAACTTGACCTTGGCAACAGGACTAGGTGGTTGAGGTGAAGATTAATGAGACAATTATTTTTACAAGGACTATAAACAGCCTGACTTGGCTGTGTTAACAGCAGCCATGACATTTGTTCCTCCTTTAGCATCAAGAGTTTGCTCCTTGAATTCTGAGCAGTGCAAAGTCAATGCAAAGTGTTCTTTGAGGTAATCGCTTATAATGGAGAAAAGTAAATTAAGATACGCCTTGATATCATTATAAGAAACACTATTAACATTAAAGTCTCTTGAAAAAATAGAAGGGTAGAGTAAAAAAGCTTAGAACAAGGCCTTAGCACCACTCCTTGCTAGCTCTCGTGCCCATACAAGCCATTTAAAGACACGGAGCCTCAGCTTCCTGGTCTGCAAAATGGAAATAATTATTCATGAAAAGGAAAGGAAAAAAAATCGATACTAATGTAAGAACCAGATGAGGACACTTTTGTAAAGTTGGAAATTCAAATCTGGAAGATACCTTTTTATTTAGGAAAATGCATTAATAACCTTCCTTGAAAGTAAAAGCCAGGACTCTCCAGAGTATGGTCTGAAAAGGAAAATGATTTTTAGAAAAAATCAAAGTGAGAGAAAATTTACGTCCAGAGCAAAGGGGCAGAGAGTCATCGGAAATGAGAGAAAGGAAAGATAGAGTACGTATAGACAGCAAGATGGCTCTTACAATATGGCAGCAGGTGAATAAGAAATTCCCTATGGTGAAAAGTGCTCAGTAGATTTATGTGAACAAGAACATCTGAATGGAATTTGAAGTGGTTTTCTGCCTGTGGTGTAATTACCTTCCATTTCCCCCCAAACTTGAATAAAGTCTGCCACATACAATCTGGAAAGAGCAGTGAATTGTCAGGATGAAGACAGGCTGCGGAAGGGCAGCAGGGAGGGGAGGCCTGGCAGTCTCACAGGTCACAGAGCATCCTGAAGCAGACAGCAGCAGCACCAGCTGACCAGGGACTGTGAACCTCCCTCACTAGGGCCTCCAAGGGGTGCAGCATCTTTCCATCTCTAGCCTCAAGCTTGCTTCCCTAGGAAATTCATGGAACCACTGGGTAGGCCTGCTGGCACCAGACAGAAGGGATACTTGAGCCCTCTTACTTGGATATTCCAGATGGAAGGTGACCCCAAAAGCCTGGAGGACCCAGACGCTCTTGGGTTTCATAGCTGTCCTGACCACCTCGCAGAGATGCAGTGAGGACTAGAGGGACATAATGGATGTGTAAATAGTCACACAAAAACTACTTTCACTAAGTAAAACAGTTATTATAAAGAAAGTCACTGTTAGAAGTAGTTTCAATAATATACAAGGCAGAATGCTAATATAACAACCATTGACAATTAGATTCCGTTTGTGACCCACTTCTTCCAAGCAATTGCAAAGCAACAGGATCTGCAGCTCCCTGGAGTTCATTAGAAAGGGTGACACTAAGTTGTATCTTGCAATTGTTATAATATTCAGATAACCATACACGTAGCTTCTGAGCATATTTTATTAACAAAATAATGGCATTTGACAGATGACAGATGCTCTGGATGGATTAACAGAGAAGAAGTGTTATTTATAGTCACTGAACCAGAGATTATGATGAAGAAAAAGTAAAAAAAAAAAAAAAAAAAAAAAAGCCCGACAGAAACCTAACAAGCCAAGTGCCTGTCAAAGCTATGTTCGGAGCCCAGCCTGAGCACAAACTAATCATGACCTTGAACAAACCACTTAGCCTCTGGGCTTCTGTCCTCGACTGTAAGATAGCAACAAATATGTCTGCCCTGTCCTACCTACCTCTCAGCACCGTTAAAGGAATAGGAAGAGACTCTACCTATGAAAACCCTCTAACAGCTATGATGTATTCTGAAAAAGAAGGAATCACTGTGAAGAAGTGTTTTTTTTGAGTGTTTATTTCTTCATCTCTTTTCTGGGTGTTTTGGTATTAGGTGAATTCTACATTAGCCTGCTCTTGCTGCATAAAATGTCTGATCTCTTTAAAGATACTCAGTGATAAAACATTCACCCGGCATCTTCCAAGGGGTTCGGTTCTGCTCCCCTCCCGTGTGCTGGAGAACAGAAGGGCAGGGAGAAGCCTGGAGGGAAAGTGATTCAGCTTAGGATCACGCTCTGATTGTTTTTATATGGGTAAGAATTGGAAGAGAACAAAATACCAAAAAATAATAACTGCATGGGTTAGCATCATGTGATGGCAAGTCCCTGTTTTACATCTTCAGTGCTTCCTTTTTTATAGCTGTAATGTCCTTATGCAATAATAAAAAAGGGGAAGAAAAAACCCTGATATACTTTGCAATGCTTTCAGTCACAGAGCCTTTTCACATACAGCGATGGGATTCCTACTACTGCCCCATGATGTCGAGAGGGCCCTGTTTTTGACCCCACTTTAGAGCTAATGAAACTGAGGCGTGGAGAGATAACACAGTCTGCAGAATCAATATATTTTTTCCATTCTCAAGCTCTACCTCCCCAAAGAAAATGAGACTGCTTCCGAGAGGAACTAAGAGAGGTAAGCAAAAACAAAGGGTTGCACAGAGGACCATTCTAGAAAGAGGCAAGGTTGCTGAGGTTGCTGTGACTCAAGATGAGACAAAAGCTCTGGCAAAGTCGTGAAGATGGCCAGACACATGTAAGGCAGTGTTGAGGCTGCCTGAGGAAAGCACATGTTGCATTTTCATGAATGCAAAAGGGGGAAGAAACCCTTCCTCTCCCCGAAGTAGGACGGAAGTCCAATGCACTCGGACATGGGAGGGCTGTTGGGCTTTCCCACATGAACACGCTGGGACCCATAAAATGTTTATTATAATTTGATGACTTGAAAACTGGTCGAGATTTTAGAGTAGAGAAAACTGTCCAAGTAGAATTGCTGCGAGGCAGTATCAGCAAGCAGAGCCTTCGGGACAGCAGATCTGAGTGGAAGCCAAGCACCTCACGTCCAGGCTCGTGTGGGTCCAAGACTCAGGAAATGGAAAGGCTGGGACACCCTCTGGCACATCAGAGGGAAGACTCTGAGCTAAGGCAGAGGTGCAATCTGGTAGACCACAGACCAAACCCAACCCTTCGATATGCTCTTTGGAGTCCCCAGAGCTGTTATCACAGGTGCTGCTGTGATTTTAATATGAATCGGTTGCCAACATTTTAGTATGGTTGAATTTCACACAAAAAGCTAAGTCTCTGGCTTTTCTTGAAAATATCGAATGTTCTGCTTCTTGAGGCCAGGATGCCTGCAGGGAGGCAACTGGCTGGAATGCTCTTTGCTCCTCCCCAGACACCCCCAGCCAAGGGCATTCATGTGCCTTATCTGGATGGCTCTGTAGCCGTTGAGGTCAGGACCCTTACTCTAGTGCTCATTTGGACGGCAAACCCAGGCAGGCATGAAGCAGTTCCAAGAAACCAGGCAGCC